>VSMD01078186.1:0-31817 GCA_008750895.1 Mirza zaza | reverse complement strand
CAGAGTTTCACTTTATTGCCCAGGCTAGAGTGAGTGCCGTGGCGTCAGCCTAGCTCACAGCAACCTCAAACTCCTGGGCTCAAGCCATCCTGCTGCCTCAGCCTCCCAAGTAGCTGGGACTACAGGCATGTGCCACCATGCCCGGCTAATTTTTTTTTTCTATATATATTTTAGTTGGCCAATTAATTTCTTTCTATTTATAGTAGAGATGGGGTCTCACTCTTCCTCAGGCTGGTCTTGAACTCCTGAGCTCAAAGGATCCGCCCACCTCGGACTCCCAGAGAGCTAGGATTACAGGCTTGAGCCACCACGCCCGGCCCAGAGTGGTTTTCAGTAGAAAGTGACAAAGTCAGACTTTAGTCTTGCCAGGTCTCTTAATTTCAAACTGAACTACTTATTATTTAAGTTTTCTGCTTAGCATGCATTTGCACGTCTGGAATTTCACTGCTGAAGGTCGTTATGAGAATAGGACGTGGCTGCGCCTGAGAGTTCAGGCGTACCCTCAAGCCTACCCTCGTAGATGGACTATGCGATGCTCCAGGCTTTACCCTCGATCCTGGGAGCCCAGGAACCCGTTGGCACAGGGCCTCCATGGAATGCAGCCCAGCGCCCCAGTGCGCCGGGGCCCCGTCCTCTGGGCCTGTCAGCACCGCTTACAGCTGGGCCGCCCTCGACCACAGCCAGAGGTAGGTAGCTCCCTTTCACTCCTTACAATTCTTACCGTGCGAGTCTTGAGGTCAACTTTTTCTTTCTCATTATGTGAAGAGCATTTGGCAGCTTTCTCAGAACTGCTGGTCTCCAAAAATTTACAACATTTAATTTAGTTCTGAACTTCCTTGAGAATGAAAAAAAAATGTGTTGAGAAGTCCCTTGGAACAAGAAATACATTTGCTGTGATCAAGAGCTGTTTGCCAGTTCTTGAAGACTTTTACCTCTGAAGCACCAAAAGTGTCCACGAGAGCCCTCGAACACCTGGAGAAGAGGTTTCCTTTTGAAAATCCCCCATGGCCTGCTCAGAGCGACTTGAGTTTGCATCGTTATGCAAATCTACTGTCATTCGATAGAGTCGTTTAAATCTGAAGAGTCACCAGGAAAAAATGAACACTTTCTGAGTTCTCCTCATGGTGAGTGCCCTGGACATGGTATTCACTTCTCTTGAGGTAACATCTCCTAATAAATGGACTTTTCCCCCAAGAATCTGCCATTCTAATTTTTTTTAAAACTTGTCCAATATATTTTTTGAACTCCTGTGTCAAATGCTGGAATGGAAAGAAGGTGTAGTGGGTATTCCATGATCAGATGAGTGTGAGATATTGGTTGCTTGAAAGCAATTAATGAGGTTTTTTGAAAAAAAAATATACTTTAAAAGTCATATAATCTAATGTAAAAATTACATATGTACATATATATATATATTTGAGGTAACCTAGTCCTATTTTTCCATAACCAATGTTGCATAGACATAAAGATTACAAGTTAAATGGGAGTTCACTAAGGGACAAGTAACTCCCCAAATGCAGGGTTTCTGCTAACCATGTTAGAGAATGTAGCTTTGGTCTGAAGCTGAGATGCGTAGGAAGGACTCTGCTCAGGGAATGTGCTCTCCTCCGCGTGAGAGAAGGAAGCACAGAGGTGCTGTCCATCCCTGAGAACAGGACGTGCAAGAGGATGTAGGAATGTGGGGCGCATAAGCACTCCCCTTTACACTGTGAAATGTGGCACAATCAACTTCAGACTCTCACAAATCCACTTAGCTCTCCTTCCTTGCTTGTACAGAAAAGAATGAAGAGGCGAATACCTGTCTTAGTCACTTTGGGCTGCTATCACAAAAATAGCATGGACTGCGTGGCTTAAGCAACAGAAATGTATTTCTCACGGTTCTGGAGACTGAGAAGTCCAAGGTCAAGGGACCAGTACATTCAGTTCTTGCTGAGGGCCCTTTTTCTGGTTTGCAGGGGGCTGCCTTATTGTATGCTCACATGGCAGAAAAGAAAGGAAGGGATCTCTCTCGTATCTCTTCTTGTATGACCACTAATCCCATCACGAGGGCTTCACCCTCACGACCTAATCACCTCTCAACATCCCTGTCTCCAAATACCATCACATTATTGATTAGGGTTTCAACATATAAATGTGGTGGAGACACATTCAGTCCATAGCAATAAAGAAGCAAAATGTTCCTTGTTGTATGGAAATTAGAGAGGAAAGAGGAAAGCATCTTGTCTGACATCAAGTATTTTTCTTGAAACTGTCTAGAATCTCTGGCAACAACATAGCAGGTAAATAATTAGCAGACATTGGGGGTAGGAGAGAAGAAATGAGGGCGTTGGAATAATCCAGGGAAGAGATGAAAGGTCCAAAGTGAGGCAGCGACACACAGATGGATTTCTAAATTCAGAATGAGTCAAGTGTAACCAAGGAGATACGCTGGTATGTGGAAGGCTCTGGTGGAATTTGTCACTGAACTGCAGTGAAAACAGCCTCCCTGAAGCCCTAGGTAGGGATACTATGTCTGAGGAGTTTGGCAACAGAAGGAAGCCAGAAGGGCTGGTTGTTCAGGGCTCTGTGGCTACAGAGGAAGGTTCTAGATGCAGTAGTGGATACCTGTTGTTGTTGCTGTTGTGTACATGTTTTGTCTGCCCAGCACCTCCTTTCCCATTTCCATTAATAACGCCTCCCTCTCTCCTTTAGAGAAATGTTCCTATCCCACATTGCAATCCATCACAGCCTCTCCTTCCTGGTCATGCATGGACTTGCCATCTCCCTGTCTACAATGATTGGCTCAAATATGGGCACAGATTCAGTATGGGTCAATCACAGGCTTCCTCCACTGTGCTCATGCAGAAGGCCTTTTGCCTGTCAAATAAGGTGGGAAATTGTGACTCTCAGACTTCTGTTGGCTATAGTCTTGCCTTGTAGAGAAAGTCTATCTTCCCTGGGAAAAATATAGATGTAAGAGGACAAGCAGATATGGGTGATCGACAGAGAGAATCTTACTACATCAAGACCCAGATTTGTCCTCAGTCCCTACAGTTCTTATTCCATCCTGTGAGCGACTCCAGGATCTCTCGAATAAACTACCTCCATCCCCTCCTTTTAAGTTAGTCTGAATTAGCTTGCTGTCATTTGTGATCAAAAGATTTTTTGCTAATACAGCTGTCAAAGGAAAGAAACTTTAGCGGCTATTTCCCTGGCCTGAAGGGATGAGAAAAGCTAGTTGCCTAGATCATACCAGCAACTCTAAGAGGCTAGGAGGAAGGGGCAGCTATTGCTGCCCATTATCAATGAATTCCTTTCAGCTGAACATAGGGCTTTTCTAAGAACAGTGCTAAACAAAAATTTATATATATATATATATATATATATAGCCCTTTAGCTTTGCTCTACTGGAGACTGATATCTCAGGAGGGGGGAAAAAAGAACCAGGAAGAATACACTATGCACTGTAAAAGATATGTAATAAGATATAAGCAAATATCTCCTGAGATCAAGGATTATTTTTTTAAAAAGTGCTTTAACATGAGACTGTGGAATTTTCTCCTCTGCTTGTTATATAGAGACAGTGAGAGTGAGGGCAAGAAAGAGAGAGAGATAGAATAAGAGAGAGAGAGAGAGATTCATCTTTGTATAGCCAAAGGCCAGGGAATGGACGATTTAGGTCCTTTGGTTGCATAGTTCGATGACATAGTTTTTCTTGTTACAGAGAAACTGGCTCCACTATAAATCTGCAAAATCAGCGTCCTGACCTGACTTCAAAAAGCATTTGTAACTCAGTGGTGTTAAAAGCACACTTTAAAATAGCTTTAAAAGGCGTGTGTCTAATTCCCACTTGGTCCCAAGCAAAAAACGTGAGGTTTTCCCACGTGGTATCCACAGAAGTCTGTCCTGAAAACATAATATGGTAAGTTCTAAACTTGCAAAACATACAGAAAAACTTCTAAATAAAGAGCTCCTAATGCATTTAATTAGGTTTTCCAAAAGTTAATCCATATATAGCTTTTTAAAAATACATCTCTTAAGTAATGTGAAGCACACTTCTATGCAGTACTTTGAGTACTGGAAGATTACCAATCATTCCTTTGGATGCATGCCACTAGATGGCGTGTCAGGCTAACTCACTCATCGTCTCTCAGTTACTTGCTAGCTACCGCCACACCTCATGCCATATTTGGTGAGTCATCTCAGGCCACTTGATATGCATTCAGGAAATGATTATAACCAATTCAGCAGAAAATGTAACTGTCACCTAAATGGTGTAATGAGTATTATTAGAATGTTCTGCCAAAATTTTCCAAGAGTACCTGATTATCAGTCTCTTTCTTATTTCTTGAAAGAATATAAAAATTTGGACTAGAAGTAAGCAGTTGTGAAGAAAAATAAACTATTTCGTTTTGGCTAACTCTAATCCAGCCTATGAATCTAGTCCTTCCTTGCTTCTTGAACGAAATATAAATCCATAATAATTTCTTTGGCTACTATTAACAGTTAATGGTCTTCTGTTCACTTTGAATCCCTAAAATAGTTTTATGTCTTAAGAGAATCTGCCATTCTCTTATATTTATCAAACTCTGAACAATATATAAAATTAGAGCATCTTGCTCTCCCCATCTTAAGTTTTTTTGTTTGTTTGTTTTGTTTTTTCAGTTTGGAGCTTGCATTAGTGAGAAATGTATGTGCCTTTTTTCCCCCACTCCTTCTTTACTCAATCACTCATTCCTTTTGGGCCCTCCAGGGTTGCTGTGTATATGTGTAGTCATTATGGAGAGAAGGAGAGCAGATAGGAGCAGGAAAGGTCTTACTTGACTGGCACCAATGTAGTATGGCATTCTACCAAACATGAGTTCACAATTAAAAACTATAAAACACATAAAGAAACAAAATCTAGCAGCGAGAGTTAGTAGAAGTATCAGTAACAAACTCCAAAATTAGATGTGCAAGGACTATAGATATTGGAATTACTGAATATAAAATTTAAAATTAGTATGTTTAATATATTGAAAGAAATAAGAGAGAATTGTACACAAGAGTATGCAGTGAGACACTATCAACAATGACTATGCAGATTCGAAAAAGAACTAAATTAAACTTCTAGAAATGAAAAATATATTAATCAAAATTAAAACTCAATAAAAGGAGATTAGAGCTAGTTAAAGAAAAAATCAGTGAACTAGAAGATAAACTTGAAGAAATTATCCAGAATAGGGAACGGAAGACAAAGAGAGAGAAAATACAAAAGACAGAGTAAGCAATGTGGAGGATAGAATAAGAAGACCTAACATTTAATTGAAATTCTCAAAAGAGAGTTTAAAAAGAAGAGAAAATATTTGGTGTGTTAATACCTAAGTGTTTTCCATATTTGATGGAAAATCCAACCCACATTCAGGAAGCACAACAAAAAGAAATCTTCACCTGGTCCCATGTTAATTAAACCAAAGAACACTAGAGACAAAAAGAAAATCTTTAAAACAGCCCGAGAGAGAAAACAGATTGCTTACAAAAGAAGGATAATTAAATTGGTAATTGACTTCTCAAAAGCAACAAAAGTTGGAATAGAGTGGAATAGTAACTTCAATGTGCTGAAAGAAAATAACTATCTATCTAGAATTGTATACTAGTGAAATTATCTTTCAAGAACAAGAATAAGACTTTGTTTTAGATCAACAAAAACTGTTAAGTATCCTGCCAACATATTATCACTAGAGAAAACTTCTTTCATAAAGAAAAGATGTCAAAAGGAATATCTGAAATATAGGAAGAAAAGATGTATAGAAAAAACATGTGGGTGATTCTAAACAAATACTTTATAAATAAAAACAATATATTTTATACAGCCGAACAAGCAAGATGGAATTAAAACATTAGATAGAATAGCGCAAAATTCAGAGGAGGTAATCAGAGTCAAACTGTTTTAGAGTCTACATTTAAGTCAAATCCACACGTTAACCTTTTAGGTTAACAACTAAAAGAAAATAATTGAGCCCAGATGCTTTAAGCAAGGAGAGAGTTTCCATTCAACCACGCCCATAAAATCTGGAACTCTCTTAAGGGGGCCTGGCTATCAAGAGAGGATTAATAGTTCCCTGAGGTACTTAGCACTTCTTTTACTAACAAAGGTTTCAAGTTGCTTTCTATTAATTATGGTGCTGTGGAATTTCTCAACTCTTTTCAGAACTTAAAATATCCTCCCATGAATAGCTTCCTTCCTCCCATCCCTAACTGTAATTTCTTGTAGGCAAATGCTTGTGCCCCTCTTGAAAATGAGCTAGGTACCATTACCTTCTCCAACCCCACCTCTCTTACTCCTCATCTCCTCCTGAACGTTAGACAGTCTGTGGTGAGTAGCAGAAGTGGCAACAGAACTTATCCAGGCTGTAATTTATTATAATCTGTAAAAATATGTATTATTCTCTATCAGTACCGGTTTCTGCTATAACCCTACAATAGGTTTTCCTCTATTATAGTATTTTAAACAATCTGAGGAAGGCAGGTATTGTATGATTCTTCTTCCCGATGAGGCCATTTAATGTCAGATCATGATTTAACGACAGTTGTGTTAATTAAGACTTATTGGTAACAAATGTAGGTGAGAATGCTTTATTTAGTTTAAAACATTACAACCAAATTCACTTCATATGTCTGACGCAGAAAAAACAATCATGGGCAACAATGATATGAACATTTCAGTTCTGATGTCACAAACAAGGCACAAAAACAAATGGACATGTGACTCATGAAGCAGACTTCTGACCCTTTTTGTCCCATCGTTTCTTCTATTCCCTGTTCTTTATTCCCATAAGGACATTTCTTATGGGGTAGTGTCTAATACTTTTTTTTTTCTAATGATGTGGCTTTTCCTGAAAGCCAAAGTAAAAAAGCAGCTATGTATGTCTATTTTGGCCTTCCCAGAAGAAATAGGTCAGACCACATTTACCTTGTGTCCAGCCTCACCAAGAAACGCTGACGAAACTTTTAGCTAAGCTGCTACATCTTTCTCCTTCTCACCTTCCTTGTTTCTCTCTATATACGGCCCCTCTTAGTTCTACTTAAAATCTCAAAATGTAGTGAAGATGCCAGATATTTTGCTCCTAAGCAGCTCCTGCCCCCAATCCTGGATTTTCTGAGCCTAGATAAATCTGTAGTTTTGGTTCAGAAATTCCTCTTCAAGGATTTCCAAAAAAAGCTGAAACACATATTTGCCAAAGCCTTTTCCCCTTACAGCATGACTAATGAAAATGAAACTCTCCTTGAGTGAAGCCAACTCCCTCTTAGAAGAACATTTGAGGAATGGTGCTTGGTTAGATGAAGCAGCAACAGTGCCTGTCTTCATAGCTTCACCCCACCTATGACATGAGCAAGCATCAAGTCTAGGTCTCTTTTCACCAGATGTTTGGCTGTGAAGAGAATTAAACCAGACTCTGGTCTCTCTGGTATTGTAGGAATTGAAAAGAACCCTATGTAGACAGTCAGAGGGCCTGGCTCTATAATTTTTAAAGCTATTTAACTATAGGCAAATCACTTAGCCTTTTTCAACCTCGGTTTTACGTTCTGTAAGATGGGATCACAACATCCTTCCTACCTCTATCATAGGGGTTGATGTTAGGATCAAATGAGACAATGCATGTGAAAGTGGCCTGTAAACACTAACACACTATAAAAATAATACAAATATTATTAACTTTCTTATCACTCTCAGGCAGTGCTAAAGCTCAGGCTGCTGCTTAAAGCAGCTAAACGTTATCTTTGCCCCACTCTGTTAAAAGCCCCTTACTTTGACTTCATTGATCAGTTTCCAAGGTGCCTAGGAGGTAGGATCCTGGTGGAAAAAAACTAGGCACTTTTTCCTTCTAGGACTTTAATTACCTGGGCCCCTATTTTAGTGATTTGGATTTCTACATCCTATCAATCAATTTCAAACACCTGTAAGATTCTGGCAGCGTTTAAATCTGATTTTGGAAAGATATATAATGTAGATTTTATTATTCTTGCCCACCCCACTCTATTAAGCCAGGCTTGTAATTTGTGCAATTTGAAAACTTATTTACTTTTGCCATTTCCCCAATGGCCTCTCTTCTTCCTATTCATGATCTAAGTTTTGTTCAGAATGGCATCAAGGGAATGAGAAAATTACCTGTAATCTTGTTGTCTGATCTAAGATTGTCACAACATATCACTATTCTGGGAATAGAAACATCTATAGCAGCCTCTTGGGGAGTGCTCCTAACTCTCCCTTCTCTCTGCCTCACACAGTTTTCCACTTAACAGGGTCACAACCAGACTGCTGGAAGCCTCACCACTGCCATCCCTAAGGGAGTGAGAGGGACCTCACTAGGACATCTGGAAAAAAAAAAAAGAAATCCCAAAGCCCAGGGAAGCCTCAGGACCAGCTTCTTGGGGTACACCAGAGGTATGACCTAGGGCAACATTTTCCAAATGCATCTGACTGCAGGACTCTCCTGAAATGCACATTAAAAGGATGAACCTACCCAATCAATCCCCAAGGCCCAACAATACCTTTTTAACAACAGCAATCCAGTAATTCTTATGGTTAGGCAATTCTGGGAAACTGATCCAGCAGAAAAGGCCCAAAGGTTAAGAATCTAAAGACCCAATAGGTTTGCGACTTCACTATTGACAGTGATGGTTTCTCCATCAATTAAAAAAGTGTGTTGAGGGGGTGAATTACAACATGTTACTTCAGCCTCTCTCAAAGGCTATCTAAGATCTAATCAGGTTGTCTACATTAAGTTTTGCAGACTATTCATAAATATTTACAGATTGGCAGGGGACATCCAGTTTGAGTGGGAGCCTTTTCCCATTCCCGCACCCCCAGTGTGCCCAGTCCTGTGCCAAATGCAGAGTGAGGATCATAAGAAGGGAGATGAGAAGCCACCATCTCTGTGAGACCTGCCCTGTGTTATGAAGGTGGGTAGCAACACTCAGAGCTGCAGTAACTAAGCCCCTGGTGAAGCAGACAGCGAGCTCCCCCATGAGCATGCTTGGGTAGAATAGCTGACATGCATCACCAGGTCCATGGCCACTGTCCCCAACTTCCTAATGAGTCTATGCATGGTTTAGAGAAGGAGTTCATCTAACAGGGAACACCTCCTGCCACCTGCATCCACACTCCCACCTCCAGCACACCCGATTCAGTTGTGACTCACAGGCAAACACAGCTCATGCGTCATTGCTCTGGGCTCCCTGCAGCTCACCTCTCCTGATCCTAATTCACCTCCTTTCAGTTCAGACTTTTGAATATTGGCTTTTCAAATTACTGAGTGTATCTTCAAGCGGGATGATGAACAAACACACACAACACTTAAATATCAAAATATTCCCATTTAAATGTAAAAAAACCTTTAAATCTCTGCATTTATTATAATTTATCCATAGCACTATTTCATACTACATGTATAAAATCTAATTCTTTCTTGGGTATGTCTTATTTCTCTATTAAATTTCAGGGTCCCAGTGGACAGAGACTATGTCCTACACAGACTTACTTCGTATCCCAATAAAACCTAGGAAGGAAACTAACGTGTATAAGCACTTTCTATGCAGGACACACTATTCAAGGGAAAGGAAACAAAGGGATACATAGAGAAAAGTCTGGGGTGCTAAGGATAGCCAGTTTTGCCTTGTTTATTCAACCTTATCTCCTGTGCACACACCCAGAAACAATTGCTTTTTCTCTCTACTGAAGGCCTGGAAGTCTGAATGATTCATGCAGCTCCACAGAGGACAACCTGGTCCCGACCCCTCAGGATATTCCAGTAGCCTGCTATCTTCTTTGTATTTTTTTAATCTTCTGTCTGTAGTTTTGTCGTCTTTGGAATTACAGTTTCCAATTTTCATAATTCTTTCCCATTGCTACCTTCAACCTTCACCAAAATCATACATGCCCACAAAAAAAAAAAAAAAAAAAGCAACATTTTTGGTCTCTGTAGTTGGTGCTCTTTGGTGGTGAGAAGCCTGACACAGTGTATGAAGTGAAACTGGCTACTGCAGCTACCCAATATTCTCCAAAATTGCCTGAGCAAGTTGAAATCCAAAGCTGGTGACTAAGAAATATTTTCATCATCTTTTCCATCTGAACTGGGGCCCAAACAGACTCGACCTAGGCTTTCAGAGACCAGGGACACTAGCAAGTCTAAAACTCAGCACCAGGGTTATGGCTTGTGTCTTCCAGCCCTTGGAAGTGCCAGCACTGGGTTGAACTGTCCTGCTGATTCCTCTGGGATAGGTCAAAGCAACTGTGAAGTCCTTTGATGGGCCAATTCTCCAAGCAATGATACCAGTTCATCCCTCTGACTCTCACCCAGCCGCTTCTTTATTTCATTGCAAACACGGGACATTTTTGGAAATACCATGAAGTACAATGGATACTAGTGAAATAATACTATGAAAATAGGGCCCAGCTCCAGTCAGGTGGTTCTGGAGAAAACCAAGGAGATGCTGAAGAAACATTCTTCAGAGGTTGTCCATGGATCCACAGATAGGGAATGAGCCACTGATGCATTAGGGGATAGCAAGGTCAAGCATTTTTGTATTCCAGTGATTTAACCCAACAATGTGTCCCACTGTAAGAGTGCAGGGTGAAATGCTTTGATAAAAGCCTATCAGATAAAGTAGATGCTGTGATGTGTGGATGGAGTAAGGAATTCAGGGCTGAACACTGGAAAAGAAGAGTCAGTTTTGTCCTTGAATAGAAACGAACATATAAAGTGTGTCAACTTCTCATACGACGAGTAGGAATCAGAAATTTGGGCTGGGCTCAGCTAGGCAGTTCTTCTGTTGGTTTTGGCTGGACTCACTCATGTTTGCAATCAGTTGAGAGTTGACAGGTTGTCAAACAGTGTAACGGGTAACTGGGCCCTTTTCTGTCATCATGCAGCAAGACAGTCCAGGCTCATTTATTTGGTGGTGGTTTTAAGGTTCCCAAGAGCAGCAAGAGAGGACAAGCCCCATGCACAAGAATTTTCAAGTCTTTACTTGTGTCACATTTGCTATTGGGCCATTGAACAAATCAAATCACACGGCCAATTCCAGATTTGAGGGGTGCAAAAAAACACTGCACTTCTTGATGAGAAAGGAGGAGCTTGTGGCCATTTTTGCAATCTACACAAATTACAAAATCCAGAGAGATCTAGCTTTGGGATTTAGGCAAAATGTATCACTTAGGCAAGGGTGAGAACAGGAAGTGCAATATCCTTCATCTCCTGAAAGCATCTACAGAGTTGCCTAGTTAGGCCAAGAGATACATGCTCCACATCCCTGGTGTCCTGGAATAGCAGAAACGATTCATGGTAAATGAAATACAGAACCAGAAAAGGCTGAGTGGAATTTGTGGAGGAAATGTCCCACATTTCAACTATGTTATTTTCCTCTTAAATTCGTTCTCATTCTTTTCTATTTGCATTACTGCTTTCTCTTCTTTTGCTCCCTCTTCTCTTTCATGTGTGTATTTTAAGCATTTATCAAAAGGCACCTGATGACAACCTACTCAGAGTGCAGAGGGAGGTGGGGCTCTGTGTGTGGCACCAACCTGTGCAAAGTTGAGAAGAGGAAGAGAAGAGCCCTTAATGTCCAAGACTCAAATACAGATGTGTACTGCAGAAGGAGAAAAAGCAGTTCATGTTCCCAGAATGGAAAAAGAAATAACACTTAGACAGCTTTCAAAAGATATACTCTCTTTTGTTTTGTCCCAACCACTCAAGAATTGTCATTCAGAACAGCAAATTGAAGTCATTTCTGTGACTGTCCCAGAGGTCACTGTCACTGAGCTCACCAGGCCATTTTTGATTTTAGTGTAACAATAGTCATTGACTAGTGACGGGGAAGTGATGGGGATAAAAGGTATATTTTGCCTTGAAGCTATCTTCCTTTGTCAGCAGAAAGCCTTCTTCTAATAGTAGTAATAAATTCTTCTGTCTCTAAGCATAGCACAGGAGGTATAGAAAAGCATACTGTAGGCATAGACAATTTTAGGAGATTAGCAGTCCAGAGCTAATTCTCTTTTAAAACTGGAAATGGAATCCTGGTTCCATTAAGGAAGGAGGTTTACCTCTATGGGTGAGAAACTGTATGTGGGAATATTCTCACATGTTGTTTTCTTGATAAGTTTCTCAAACTAGTTAGATGGCAACAGAGATTTGAAATCAGCCTCCCTTGAAGGCTGCCTCCCATCCCTTGCCAAAGCAGAGGTCAGCAAATCTTCCAAGGTGATGGCCAGAGAAGGTCCCGGTCCTGCTGGCTCTTGGAATTGTGTCTTGTCCCCATAGGCTGCATCTTATTTCTAGTCATCCAGAGAGATGTCGAAAACATCAGACCACAAGAGACATCCTGGTTGGAAAGTCATTCTAGGGAAGAGCATAAAGAGCCCGACATTAAACCACATGCTAGGTAAAGCAAGCAACCAACAACAGATGGTTCACTGGGCAGAGTCCACAACCTGTTCAGAGCCAGGCTCACCCTGACTCAGGACGTTTCATTAGACTTACGATGACAGATCCTAAGCCTCAACTGGTGCTGAAGCCAACATACACCTGATAGAACTTAGTTCTGTGGCCCAAAGAATAACTTCCCGCCCTCTGAGGGTAACTACAATGCTTATAGCTCCACAACAGCAAGTGTGGATAGTGTGCCATAAATCTGAAATCATTTGAAAGTTTCTTCCCTATTTACGGTACTTTGGTCATTGCATTTTTCTATTTAAAGGACAAAAAAGACACTTAATTCTTTTGGAGAGGTTAGTGATAATGCCAAGATCTTTTTATGTTCATATTCTTTCTCCCCATACTACACACTAAAGAAAATATCAGTTTGAAATCACTAAAAACAAAATGGCGAGGAGGCAGGAGCAGAAACACTGGTGCTTGGAGAGTGGTCTCCAAAGCATGGCACTCAGAGGAACTTTCACACCCCACCGTAGACATCTATGGCCGTCCCCTAGTGTTTCTCTGAGGTCCAGAGCTCACATCTGGGGGAGTAGGCAATAAAGTCTATATAAGGCCACTTACAGAAGAGACGGGGAACTGGGCAGGCATCATAAGATTTCCTTCACATACACTGTACCCAGTATACACTTTATACTCAATAAAATGTCAAAGGAGGAAAGAAGTAGTAAGTTGTCCTTTATAAACACCAGCGGCTCTTAAACTTCTCCGCGATGCGGATTCTTGTGAATTTGATATAAGTTACCAAACCCTGGCCTCAAGAGGGGCTGACGACGGTGGGGAGGAATGCACACACAAACACGCACTGCACATTCCGCGCACAGATCTCTGAAGCACCCCCAAAAGGCCTACTGTTATGATGGTGCTTAGAGTCCCTGATGCTAAGTGTTTCTTAAAGCTGGTTGCTAATTATCAAATGCTCTGTGTAAAACTATCTGCACACCTCTATTTTCTGCCTTTGTTCAACTCTCCAAGGCCTCATGCTTTACTTCCTTCATCAGACCCTGGACAGAGATTGAAAAAGACCCCTGCCTAACATCCACGGGACAAATTCCCCAAGCAGGACGACGGGACCCCCTCCCCCTGGCCCCCAGGCGGCACCTCGGGATTGGGGGGGGGGGCCCCGCTCTGCTCTCCTTCCTCACGGCCTCCCCAGCCCGGGGACAGGGACCCCACCCGCCCTCCGGGGCAGCTCCCTGCGCCGCCCACTCGGAGGGGGGCGCCGGACGCGGCCTCACCGTTTTCTTGGCGGGCTCCTTTTTCCTCTTCTTCTCCGAGTTGCTGTGGTAGGGCAGGTCGCGGCTGCGGTAGGACGGGCCGCGGCTCAGCTCGAGCTCGCTGTAGGGCGGCAGCGCGTCGTCGGACGCGTCCTCCGCGTCGTCCTGCGACCCGCCCGCCTTGTAGGTGCCGGGCGGCGACCAGGCGTAGTAGGGGGCGCTGCGCTGGCTGAGCTGCGCGCTCAGCTTGGACGGCGTCTCGAGGCTGCCGCCGCGGCTGGCGCCCTCGGGCCGCGGCTGGCGCTCCAGCACGCCGCTCAGGTACGAGTGGTCGTACTTGGGCGCCGTGCCGGGCGTGCGGCTCACCAGCCGCGGCAGGTGCGCGTCCTCGGCCGGCCGCCGGCGCGGGGGGCTGTAGGACCAGCCGCGGTCCGCGTCGGTCAGGGGCTCGCGGCTGCGGCTGCGGCTGCGCGGGCCGTAGTACTCCTCCAGCGAGCCGTCCTGGTAGAAGGCCCCGTGCGCGCGGGACTCGGAGCGCTCGAAGCGGCTCCCGCCCCGGGCCTCGTGGCTGTCGCCGTCGGCCCGGCGGGGCCGCTGGCCGTAAGAGTCTGCGAAGGCCGCCAGCTCGTCCATGGAGACGGCCGGCACGCCCGTGGCGAAGTTCTTCCGGGACAGCATCTCGGATTTGGAGCGCTGCTGGCTGCGGGCAGAGGAGGCACTGGTCAGTCGACCCCGAACTGCGCATGCGCCGAGCCCCCCCCCCCCCCCCCCCGCCCCCCCCCGCCGCGCGTGAGGTGGGGAGCCGGAGACTTGGCCGTGCGCGCACCCACTGCGTTCCGGGGCCTCGGCCAGGACAGCTCGGTGCAGGCCTCAGCTCCGCTCCTGGGTGGGTGAAAGCATCTCGGGCACCTCTCGCGCCTCCGAATTTCAAGCGAGGGCAACCGTGTATCTCACGGGTTTGCGGGAAGGATCGAAATGGAGTTGCGTGGCTCGAAACACTTCGTGGTCTACTGAGTGCTGAAACGCCGCGGGGCCGCCTTCTGACCATCAGGGTGTGACGTCTGGTGGACAGCCCCACACCTCACTCCACCCACCCTCAAAGGCAACACGCACGGTTGTGGCCCCAGGAGCCCCTGGAGTACATGGTAGCACACAGGCCGTTTCCGCCTTCAGAACCAAGGGCCAGCTTACCTCTTAGGGCAGGAGGCCAGAGGGACCCGTGCAGTTGGTCAGAGAAAGGCAGTGTCTATTGTCTTTCAGGGTAAAGGACAGGAAAGTGGTGAAGGTGCTATTCAGGGGGAAGTGGTCACACAAAACTGGGTGCACATCTTGGCCTTGAAGACCTGTTGGCCATATCACCCTGGTAAATTCCTTAGCATCTGTCAGCTCACATTTCCCCAGCTTAAAATAGGTACATTAATAGTAGCTGTCTTTTAGTGTAATGAGAATTAAGTCCAACAGTACAAAGTGGTTAGCATTTTACCTTTCACAAAACAAATGACCAACAATGATGGAGCTGATGGGTGGGATTTTTTAGAGGTTACAGGATAAAATATATGAGAAGGGCAGAGATATGTTAAGGTTCCTCAAGGGGTCTAGGGCACCCAATTCAAAAGGTCTTGAATGATTTACACATTGTGTCCCTTTGCTTAATGAATGTGAGATGTTCAATATCCTATAGAAAGAGATACGGCAGGATAACCCAGAATGGCAGACAGAGATGCTGTTGGATAACGAGAGCCTCAGAGCTACTCTGCCTGCCAGCTCCTGCCCCGTCATGCCCAGCACCAAGTCTGCCCCTCACAGCCATCACCTGTGCCTGAAGCTCTCCCGATCCTCTTTGTTATACTCCACAGCTGAAGGCCCCCGGCTCGTCCCGCTGTTGCTGCCCATGACACCTGACCAGTAGTCAGGATTGCTCTCCAAGTCTCCAGACACAGGGAACTGCTTGCTTCGCATCTGATGGTAGGACTGGCGGAAATTGCTGTCCTCCTCATGCAGGGAGCTGAGTTCTGAGATGGTGTTGTTATCTGCAACAACAAAATCGGGCATGATTTAGAGCTTTCTACGTGTTAAACAGTCAGGGAATGGAATTCTGTGAAGGGCTGAGACCACAGGCCCCAGGAAACTCCTGCCTGAGGGCCTCAATTCTGCCCAGGGTGGGTTATAGACATTAACCAGTAATATTTGTGTTCTTAGCTCCGCAGGAACTGGCTCCAGTTGGAAGCCTACTTGTTTACAGAGAGGGAGGCTTCCTACATGCTCTGTTCTTGGAATAGAAGAACCACTGTTATTGCTGCACCTACGGCAGGCTTTCCAGAACTTGGTTATCTGTAGCTGGCCCCTCGTAGTACATCATCATCCTTGCTCAAATGTTTTCTTCTTCCTGTATAATTCTGTGATGAGCTGTGATTATCCCAGGCATGTTGGGCCAAAAAGGGAGAGAGAATCCTCCCTACTGTTGGCCCAGTCCCAAGACGGGCCTTCAGAGCCAGTACCACCACATGCTTTAGAGGCACCCCACTCTGGCCTCCTTGGTCTGTGCCCCTCCCCACACAGCAAGAAGTGCACAGATCAAGGGGAAATGCACAGCTAGTGTCCATATGCCCCTCTTCTAGCTCACATTCATCCAGGAACCTGGAATATCCTGCCTGAGTGGCACCAAGTCTATTTCCAGAGCCTGGGTAGGCCTCTTCCCCTGTAAGCCAAGTTTTCCAGGTATATGTGACCTTGGGTGGCCAGGCCAGCCGTTTGGAGGTTTGGGAAGAAAAGGAGAGTGGGCTGTATTTCTGGCCTGTGTGCCTCTACTTTTACTCTGGCCCCAGCCCAAAAATGTAAGGGGGGGGTCTAGTCATAGCCTCCCCATTTTCTAAGGTGGCATACGTTAGATTTTTACAAAGGCACCTGTGAACAAAGACCAGAATTCTAGAAAGAAAAAAAAAAAAACCAACTATTTATTTATGAAGCCTTGAAATGTGCTGAATTTCATTGTACTTTAAAAATAAATCTAGTGAATCTATTTGCAATGTAACTGAATCCATTTGTTTTCTAAAATGCTTTCATTAGAACTTCAAAATATTATCCAAAACAATATTCACCAGGTTTAAGGCCTGGCTGTTGAGTGAGAGGTAAGCCAAGATAAGACGTGCAAAGTACAAATGTGTGTCTCAGGTTCCTCCCTACTTCCCCCTTCTCCATCCCCAACAGTCCTTGGAGGAGCAGGGAATTTTTGCACAAAGATGAGGGAGAGCCTCCCAATGCAGCCTCCTAGTCCTGTTTCACCAGGGACACGGGGATTTACCAGGAATGACATTCAGTTCAATCATGCAGTTTTTAATTATAATTTTTAAACCTTTTCTTCCTTCTAAAGAGAAGGGACTATGCTTATTTCAAGGAAAATAACTCAGATACTATTGATCAATAAAATCTAGAAATTCCCCTTTCTCATGATCCCTGTGAATCCAGGGACCATATACAAGACAACTTTAAAACATACCAAGTGAGACTATGGAACAATAACACTGTTGGCTCACCACTTTCCTTAAGCTTCAGGTAATACTTGATCTTCTTCATTTCTCAGATAGCAAGGGCTATCTATGTTTCACTGTTCACAGTGATGGACTGTCTGAATTGTATGTTACACTAACATTTCTGCCAAGTTGAACATGAACATCAACATCTCCAGCCTCACAGACACCAAATAATGTAACTCTAAGACAAGGATAAGCAAACTTTTTTTGTTAACGGCCAGAAAGTAAGATTTCAGGCTTTGTGAGCCATATTGGCACAACTATTCTGCCATTACAGCATGAAAGCAATCATAGATGGTATGTAAGTGAATTGGTATGGCTGTGTCCTAAAAAAACTTTATTTACAAAAATAGGGAGTGGAACATACTTGGCTCAGGAGATACAGTTTGCTGATCCCTGCTCTAAGACTTCCCACACTAAAAACATCCTGAAAACAACTCGCCAGTTAACAAGAGCAAGGCAAATGAGGACCACACTGGCTGGCAAATGAGGACCACACTGGCTAGCAAATTCATGAGTTTGGACCTCAAACTCTCAATTCATACAGAATCTATTACTCCCTACCCCAACCTGAAACCACGATCTCCATTTTATAATGAGATTGTCAAGATTTGTCCCACTTCCTTGATCTACGCCACTGTTTACTTTGCTCTTCTGGCATAAAATCTCCAAAGTAAATAACATTCCGACTTCATGTCTACACGGTAATGTCACCCTGCAGGTCCCAGGAGATCTGGGTTCCCGGTCTGGCATTGGCACTGAGCACTGCTACTGGTTATTTTCCCTCTCTGCCTCACATTCTTCCTCTGTAAAATGAAAGATGGATTTAACAACCTGAGTCCCTTCCAGCTCTAGCGTTCTAAAGCTCTATGGGTTAGATAGCTCTGGTCTCTGAACAGAGTATGCTGCTACAGCTATCCAGCCACACACAGTTTGCTCAAAAGTTTCTTGTGTAAAGAGCACAGGACTAGGAATCAGAAGAACTGGGTTCTAGTCCTGATTCTGGCTTTTGTCTCCTCATCTTCGCACTGCAAAGGCTGACCTAGGCCATCTTTAAGGTACCCTTCGACTCCAAGATTCTATTACCTTAAGACCAGCCAGCCCCTGCAGACCATTTTAATCAAGGTAGGCAAACAAGAGACATGACCTAAACCAGAATCCACTCCTCAGCTTTAACCTTAGTTGTCAACTTTTTCTCCGAGCTGTGAGATTTACAGATTTCCTGCACAGGCTTCTCCTTGATCCCTGACTCACTCTGTCTCTGGCCCCTTACAGGGATCCATGACAACACTGTTACAACTAGCTTGTCAAGTGCAGTGACATCTGCATTCCTGACATTCCAATCTGGAGATGGTCTTTTTATAGCCAATGTGGTGGGAGGATACAGCAATGGATATAACGCAGACAGGATGAATTTAGAATTGCAAACTGGGTGGAATATGTTGTCCTTAATCTGAATAAAGCTCCTCTAGTCTGGGACTGTTTTCCCAACAATTCCATCAAGCCTCTTGTTGGTTCCAAGAAGAGGAGGGTTCAAAGAGAGAGCGTAGTGACCTCACAACCATGCCTGCCAGCACCCTCTGATAATTAGCCTGTCCATGTCAGACTTGCCCCGTGTTGCCTCCTGTGATAGACAGTAATTTGGAATCCACGCCAAGAATCAGCTGTGTCAGCTACAAAGTCTCCAAGGGCTGGGGGCTAGTTAAGTGTTGGGGCCTTGCCACCTACAGACTCAGTAATTAAAAAGTTCTTTTGAGAAGAGGAGCTGCCTCTTTGCTTGCCCTTAATCTTTGCTGTTAGGAATCTCAGAGGAATGCCAGCCTCTTTTCCCAGACTGAGTTGCCAGACTTGTTCTTTCACTTTCATTGACGCCTCCATGCAGCAGGTTGGCAGCTGGACTGTTCAATGCTAGGGCCCTTCATGTTGGGACAAACCGATACTCAAACTTCCACATTTTAAGTCATTGTTTTGAATGTATTTTAAACGGAACAGTAGGGAAACACTTTTAATAAAGCATTCCAAACTCCAGGATTACAAACCCCAGCAATACTGATTGCCGCGTGGAGAGATACAACATAAACCAAGGTGGTACACGATTGCTCTACTCTTCACACCATGAGCCACTTTCTTCAATAGTGTCACCAGCACCCTGCTAGTTCTGACCCTACAAGCTCAGAGCTGCCCAAGTTTGGTAACCTCCAAATCCCCTTTAGCTACTAACTCTTGCATGATGCACAGATCACATAAAACCAACAGATGCTCACATCTGCCTCTCATTCTTCTGGCTGGATCAAACTGAGCCAGCTCCTTCTCGACATAGTACAAGACCTTCATGGAGTCTCTCTCTTTGTCAGCTTGGATCCGGTAACCTTTGCGAACTGTTGAGAAAAGTACAAGAAGGTGAGCTGAAAAGGGAAAATATCAGGAGAAGGAAGCCTCCATTCATTTTGACAAGTAGAAAGCATGGTTCCCAATTATAACAACTCTTCTTGAAATCACCCAGAAATAATAATCTATATTTATACACATGTGACCATACCTAAGATCCCCTTTATTAGATGGTGCCACTGGAATGAAGGATCTAAAGGTCAACAACAAAATTCCAGTGGAGTACATTTTTAGTCCTTTGTTAAACCTCTGTTTCCTATCTTCTGACCTCCACGGTTCCACTTAAAGCTCATCTTCTCAAAGCTTTTGAGTTCCATTGGAGGAGACTCACACTAAGAAAAGACCACTTTCTAGACTGAGGACACATGTCACTCTACAGTCTGAGGAGCACATCTTCATTCTGTGGGAGCACAGGTAGCTTTAAAGCAAGACACTCAAACATCAGGGACTTTGACAAAAGTGGCCTGGAAGCCTCTAGTTGCCTGGGAGGCAGTGCAAAAATTCCTTAAACTGAGTGGTACATAAGAGCTAATATTAGATTTGAGACCATATACACAGTAGTACAAAACATAATACAAAATGTGTGGATTTTTAATCATGGTCTGATTTTATTTCTTTAGTATTTTCCTTTTCGGAAAAGGAAATACTGTATATTAGACATAATTAATTCAACCTGCTTCTATGTGGTTACAAGCAGGTGTTATTTTCAGGGCTTAATGAAAAAACCAGAACTAAAGCAGGGGAGATAACAGCATCTCCTACATACCCACCACCCATACTGTCAGGGACAAAGGCTGTTTAAGCCCCATATCGCTTAAGTATCAGTCTAGCCCAACGCCAGCCCCAAGGGTGATCAGACACCAGCAGGCCTCAGGCACAGAGAAGAGAGAGAGAAAAACAAAAAAACAAGAAGGGAATGGTAGGATGCAGACAGAACAATAATGGTAATTAGACAACACTGGGCACTGAAAATGTGCCAGGTACTGTGCTTAAATGCTTTACAGGGACATCTGTTCTTCACAACCACTTAAAGAAATACTGTTATTAGCCACATGGTATGTCTGAGAAAACTTTGGCTCAGAGGGGTTTCATAACTTGTCCAGGAATAATTCGGCAGTGCCAGGGCTGGAACCAGGTAGTGTGATGGTTATTTAGCTGTATCAGGGCACCTTGCCTCTCTACAGTCCAGGAAGAGAGACAATAAGAAGAGGGAGGTGAGGAAGTCAAGGAAGTACAGCCCAGAGTAGGAAATGCTCTTAGGGGTGCCATGGGTGTATGGTCTGCAGCATGGCTCGATCGTCCAATGGGGCAGGACTGTACAATGGGATGGAAGCTGGTGACCTAACTCTACCATTTCCTGTTCCCAACGTGGGGCAAATACATAAAGAAGCCACATGACTGCACGTGCCTCCAGAGAAAACCCTGCTTTATAGTCTCTGGTCATGTTACCCTGGCTTTGGACAAAGCCCTCCTACACAAGCTATTTACATGGAAGACTGAAATATAAAATTCCACAGCACTTTAATCACAGCCCAAGCACTGAAGACAGAGAAGTCGCCCACACACCCATTTGCAGGTGCACTGATTTTCTAGATGAGAACATACTGGGCAGTCCACATTCATCTCAAATTGTGGAATTACTTAGAAAAAAATTAATGAATCCCAGCACATGCTTTTCAGTGGCACCTTCTCCCAGAGGTTAGAGCCATAATCCTTGTGCAGAAGCAGTTATTAGCAGAGATGATTTTATTTATTGAGCTACACATTCTTCCATCTCTGCAGAGGCGTTTCCAGGGTAGTACAGACAGTTCAATTAAATTGCAATTATCCCACGGAACTACTATGTCTGTTCTGGAGGCAGTTATGTCTGATGGATGAGGGCTGGGAGGTGGGGAACTAGGCATCTTGTAGGCATGCTACTTCTGGCTTATTAAGGGACCTCAAATGATGATCTAATGCCTAGGACTCAGTTTTTATGTCTATAGAATGTAACTGATACTTCCCAACTTCAAATAATCTCTTAAAGAAGAGAGGACAACTGAGACCAAATCAGTGGAGCATGTTCAGTTCTTTGTACATATCAGGACCAGCTCAAATGCTACCTCATCCAAAGGGCTTTCTTTGATTCTCACAGCTAGAAAAGCTCTGTGTTTGTCTCCCTAAACTTACAAATCATTTAGTTCAAACTTTTATAATGGCCCTTATTATAGTTTGTTTCAAGTTATCTGTATAAATATTTAATCTTCTCAAAGATTCTTGAAGGAAAAGAACCCTTATCACTCTGGATCTCCATGGGCCTAGAACTGTGTTTTACACAGAGTGGACACCTTAATAAATATTTGTGGAATTGCAGTCAGCCTGAGACGGGGGCAGGGTTAGTAGTTTCTTTGAAAAGTGTTATTTTCAGTAGAGCGTCCCTCTCTAGACTGTAAACTTTCCGAAGGACAAGGACTAGGTCTCTCTGTTCACTTCTGTGTCCCCAGCACCTAGCATAGAGCCTGGCACATTGTAGACTCTCAAAACATGTGAGTTTACATAAAGTAATGAATGAGTGAATGAGCAGAAATTGGGAATAGAAAGTATGTTACAAGAGATTACAAAGGATGGCAGATGTGGCTATGTAGGTGGTTTACTGGAGAATTTTGACCAGGCAGGGAAAAGCATGAGAATGGTAGCCTGAGGAAAGCAGCAAGGTTTAAGTAAATATTGTGGAATTATTGATGATTTTTTTTAAGTAAAGAAAACTAGCATATTTGTAGGCATTAGGGAAGGGGCCTAGTCCACCTGCAGTTGTGGCTTTATCTAGGTGTTCTAGTATATGGTAAACATTCAGTAATACTGAGATAAAGTCATGGTGGGGGGCCTGTTGCCATAGGGAACGATGTGCCAGCTGTCCCTTGGCAGTGAGAGATGGCTGCTGCCCTGAGCAACAGCTGGAGGATCCTCAGTTAATTGCAACTTGGACTAGATCTTGGATTGTTGTCTATGTCATTATAACAAATTACACTCCTCATTATGATACAGATTTGATTGTGTATGTATAGGTTATGATGTCCTTGAAAAGTTAGAGTAACCATTTATAGCTTCAAATGAAGATAATAGTGCCTTCAATACTGGCATTATAAAGAGACTCCACTGTACAAGACACTTTCAGCTTTGATGTTTCAGAAATCTAAACTCCTTCAGTTTATTTTAAAAAAAGACAGGCAAAGTATTGATCTTTAGACTTTAGGGGTAGCATCTATTTGGTTTCAGTAGTTAAAAATCTAGGCAATTCTCCCTTTAAAAGGTATTATTAGGTTTTTTAAAAATGGTAACCTACAAGTTTGTGCAGTACACTAAACTATTCTCTCATCCTGGTAGAATCTGGCTCTATGTCACATATATGCTCAGGAAACACCAGAAAACCTTTCTTGATCCCTTTTCTCCAAGGGAGAGATTTTCCTTTCTGAGCCATCATCATGGAAGAATCTTATCATATATTGCCTTGTATTACTTACTCAATTTATTTCCATTCACGAGCCCTTAGCAACTACCCTGCTAGACTGTAAATTCCTTGAGGACAGGGAAAATTTGTAGGCATTCATTAAATTTTTCTTGATTTGAAAGCAAATAGAATCGTGTCAGATTGATTTTTATCTGTAATTTGTCTGAAGATCAGAGAACTCTCTGATGTATGGTGATGTTTTAATGGGAAATGTCCTAGACTATTGGCCAACGTCCAGCATATTTGGAAAATGGCTTCTCTCCTGATGATGTTTCAGTTTAGGGTCGATGGATGATTTATTTCTGTTTTTGAGTTCAGTCTGGTCCAAGTCCTTTGGTTAGTGTGGCTCTTCACACTTCAGCTCCTCTAATTTATTAGCTTTGCCAACTTTGATTTTACTGAAGAGGGGATATTGGGATATTCACTTTGATGCCAAACTATAATTTCAAAAAGTCTTACTGTTAAAGGATTTGAGGTGATACTTCTGACCCAATTAAGGCTCAGCTATTTTTCAGCTAAGTTCCCCTTTATAGCCAAAATTCAACTTGTAAAACTTGCAAAAAAGAAGTCTTTAGGCAGATACCCATGGATATAGCCTTGTTCTTCCTGTCCTATCTTAATGAGCTAAGTAAGGCTGTTTATGGATGATGGAACAGCTGCCAGATTCCACCCCCCAGGTGACAGCAGCTCAGTTGTGGGAGAAGTGATTCTTAAAATTTGCATATTCTCTGTATACATACAGTAGGCATATATATATAGACACACATCCTTATTAATTTTGAAAATGACATTTAAAAAGCCTACTTGCCTACTCAATTCTTTTACACAAATAAGAATTCACAGGTATATGTAGAATGGATCAGAGCAAAGCAAGAGTAGATGCGGGAAGACCAGGTAGGAGATAATGGCATTAAGCAAGGTGGGAGAAGATAGCAACAAGGACTAGGATAGTTGCGGTAGAGACAGAGGAAAGTAAACTGATTCAAGGTTATTTTGAGGTACAATCTAAAGGACCTGGTGACCAATTGGATGAGGGAAGAGAGGGAAGGAAGAGAAAAGAATGAAGTCCCTGCTTCTGGTTTGGGCTGTGGAGGTGGACAATGATGCCATCCACTGAGATAAGATATATAGAAACTGGTTTGAAGTGAAGAAGCAGCAGATTGATTCAATTTCCTAGAGGCTGAGGTAGGAATGCCAGCAAGACATCCAGATGGAGATATTCAGAAGGCAGTTGGATACACGGGACTGAGGAGCAGAAGGGAGGGTAGAGATGATTATTGGAAGATATCAGCATATAGATGATGGTTGAAACCATGGGAGTGGATTAGACTTCCCAGGGAGAGGACATCAGACAGAACAGGAACATCTGGAGGACACAGCACAGCAGAAAAACAGCCAGCATACAGAGAGATGTTAGGAAAAGTTACAAAGTCCAGTGTTGAGAAAGGCAAAGAAAGATGAGTGGGTCAGGGGTGGCAAATGCTTTTGGGAAGTCAAAGGAAGTAAGGATTGAAAAGCATCTGTTAGATTTAGCAAAAGGCAATCTTGGCAAGAGATGGTTTCTGGAGCAGTGAAAGCAATAGAAAGATGGAAGTTAGTTGGGGACTTGGTGAGAGCAGAGGGAAGGAGTTTGGCTATGAAGAGGAGAAAAGGAATAGGGAAGATATAAGAGGACTACAGGTTTTTTTGCAAGTTGTTGTTGCATTTTAATGGGAGAGATCAGAGCATATTTTGAATGCTGATAGAGAGGAGTCACTAAAGAAGGAAAGGTTGGAGAGGTGAGGTGGGAACACAGTGGAGTGTGGGTATTCAACAAAGAAAGGGCCTTAAAAAGCTGAAGGGGATGGACCCAGAATAGCACAGGAAGAGACAGTCTTCTTTCACTGGAATAGAGAAGGTCTCAAGTAGCTTCCATGAAGAATGGGGGAAGGAATTAGGATGCCTCTTACCTCTCTCCCTTGCAGTAACCAACTGGCTTGCCTCATCAAAGATGCCTTTGCTAACTACATAGAGTGTTCAAAAGAGTATTGTGTACAAATGTAATCTGAAAAAGTACTGTTGCTAGATAATTACCCTAAAATTGAAGTAGCATATAAATATAAAATAGGCTAAATTTACATTTTTGTAAGTCAGCATTTCTCAACATTTTTAACGTTCTTTAAATAATAATCTACATGGAACATTGGCCTAAGCCACCTTTCTTAAAGGAGGACTAGTCAAACACCATCTCTACTGCTGCCCACGGGACCATGAGTGCAGAAATGTGCCAGGTGGGGATCACAAGGAACTCTGTCCTGACTCAGCTGGCCAGCCAATGTTGACATGGGCCAGACTAGCTGTGGTGACACCGATTGCCATCTTTCCCCTTTTTCCTTGGTAACAGAACCCCAATTTTGTTTACTTCCATGGTCAATAGTTATTTAGGCCTAAGAGGTAGTCTTGATTAGTTCAGGCCAATCTTGTTTAGGAAGAGGTACGGACATAATTCTTGCAGATAAAACTGCAACAAGTCTGCTGAGTGGGGGAGGAGCGCCTGAAAAAGTTTCTTTCACTCTTGAGAAAAGTGGCGCAAGGCAGAGGCAGACCATTTTCTATCTCTGAATGCACCTAATACCCGAAACTACAGCAGTCATCAAGGGATCATGAGTGGAGCCAGCCGAGTAGGACAGAGGATGTGCTCCGGGTGACAGAACCAAAACTGGAAAGATGCCACCTGAACCGTTCAGTTAACCAACTCCAGAACTACCTACCTTGGCATTTCTTGTTATATGAAATAACACATTTTCCTATTTTTAAAGCCACTTCTAATTATAACTGGTTAGTATGGCAGAATGGAACCAAAATGATTGAACTGCAACAAGCAGGAACTGGAAAAGGACTAAAAAATGGGAAAGAGGAAGTATTTGCTGTTCTACAAATAAGAATAGTTTTGTTATGAGAATCCATTAAATAAAAAGTAAGAGGGAAAGGATTCTGGAGGGAAGGGAGGAGAAAGAAGATTGGGAAAAAAAGCAGCAGCCAATAAAGAGCATACGACAAGTTCCATTAATGTCTCTTTTGCCCACACCATCCTTCGGGGAGAGGGACCATATTGTCTTTATCTCTCTAATTCCCTGTGTGTCCTTGATCATTAACTTTTACTTCTCAGTCTGTGACTCATTCTGCCTCAGACGTCAGAATTCTACTAATAGTTCCAGGGAGAGAAAAACTCATACACCACTTACTCACTGAGGATATCTACTCCTTCCACAGTCAGGCACCGGCAGTTCATTAAGTGGGCTTGATACTCTTCCCCACTGCCCCTGGGGGCGCTCCAGACACCTCCAGGGGAGAAATGTCTGTGTTACCAAGCCTTGTGGCTCATCCACATCTAGGGATTTAAAAATCACCTAAATCTACAACACATACAATGATTCACTACAGGGTACTTCACTGCCCTGTAATCCTATTCAGTGTCACAGGAAAGCTGTATTTTAATGCCCCTCCACCTCCCTATCCTACCCTGTCCCTCCACCTCTACCCCACACCCCTGCCAATAGCTAAAAATTTATCCTGCTGCAAATGGGGCTAATCTTCACCCAAATCAGCTCTCCCCACCAATTACTTCATTCCTGTCTATGATCTGTACCACTAGACAACTTGGGGTCATCTTAGAGCCTCCCTTTCATTCATTCCCCAACGTCTCATTGCTTCTTTCAAAGTGTCTGTCAGATTTACCCATGCATTTCAACTCCCATGGTCTCCATCATAATCCGGATGCTCAAGCCGGCATCGCTTCAATCACGTCATAGCTCATGGTCTCTGGCTCTACTCTCTCCCTCTTATCACTTGCCTTGTCCGGGTGCCACCCCTGCCTCAGGCTTCTGCCTGCTGTGGCTCTCACACCAAGCCCAGCTCTTCTGGAGGGGTTTCAAGGCCCGCCCTGATCTGGCTCCCCCATACCCCTCCACTTTCCTCCATCAGCCTGACAAGCTGGACACTGCCAGACACCCACACTGTGCCATCCCAGCCCTGGGACTTCCCCACACTGGCCTTCCCACTTGGGGAGTTCAGCATCCCCCACTCCACTTTCCTAAATCCTGCTCATTCCTAGGCCCAGTTCAAATCTCACCTTCTCCCTGAAGATTCTGTAATCACCCCAACGCTTTCTTCCTTGAACTCCAAGTACCGTACTCTTTAGTATCTAATTGTCTTAAAGGTCCATTCTCTCTCTGATTAGGCCACACTGCTTGTCAAAAAAATACAAAACCCAGCCGGGCGCGGTGGCTCAAGCCTGTAATCCTAGCTCTCCGGGAGGCCGAGGTGGGCGGATCGTTTGAGCTCAGGAGTTCGAGACCAGCCTGAGCAAGAGCGAGACCCCATCTCTACTATAAATAGAAAGAAATTAATTGGCCAACTAATATATATAGAAAAAATTAGCCGGGCATGGTGGCGCATGCCTGTAGTCCCAGCTACTCGGGAGGCTGAGGCAGCAGGATCGCTTGAGCCCAGGAGTCTGAGGTTGCTGTGAGCTAGGCTGACGCCACGGCACTCACTCTAGCCTGGGCAATAAAGTGAGACTCTGTCTCAAAAAAAAAAACAAAAAAACAAAACATGTCCTACATTGCTACTGACCCTCATGGTACCTAGTGCAGTCCTAAATATGAGGCAGGGACAAGATAACTATTTATTAACCGAGTGATCGGCCTTCAAGGGATACCTAGTCTCTTTTTCTCATAGTTTTAGTTACTGAGGAGCCTAGGAAGAAAGCAGGGGTCGGCAACGTCACAATGTCCTACGGCCCTTAGAAAGACTGACATACTCCGGAAGATATCTGACATAGCTGGAAGGATCTCACTTCTGGAATGGAGATAGCCATTTTCCAAAGATGTGTCACTGAACTGACTGCACTTGTCAGCAAGGAACCAGGCGGGAGCCCAAGACAAGCACGGGGCAGGGCAGTCTGGAACTACATTTACCACTGTGGCTTCCTCCAGTGGAGTCACTTGGTGCCAAGGGAGGTGGATGCGGCTTGTCCATCAGCATGCCAGATGAGGGGGTTCCTCCCAAAGGGACAGAGGGGATGGAGTAAGGGCCAGGGACACCGGAGACAGAGGGAGGGTACCCGGCCTTTGCTGCTTTCCCTGCTTCATACACTGTGGAGGGAGATGAAGAGCAAGAGAGATTATATTGTCCCACCCGCCGCAAAAATCCCACTCACACCAAACATCCCTGAGGGTGCACTTAAGGGAGCTCCTGGGTGTGTGTGTGTGTGTGTGTGTGTGTGTGTTCTCCTAGGACTGACTTGATTCATCAGAAGCACTCTCCCACACTCCCTTTGACTCCCCTCCCACTGTACCAAAAGGCAATGACATAAGGAATTACAGTATTTAGTACCTGGCAACTGAGTAATTAAGCGGTTCTGGGAGCTGTCACAGCAGTAGCCTCAGTGACAGTAGCAACCCACTCAAAACTACACTGTCTTTAGGCTGTCTCAGACCTTCTGCAGGAGGCCTGGCACAGGGGCTACCCAGGGCTGCTTCAAGGAGGATCCTGAACCTCTTCCAGAGAAGGAAAGCAAGCAATGAACTTGCACATAGCCTCTGCTCTGTGACTGCAAAAGCAGAGCAGATAACCTAATTCCTCCTTGAAACTGCTTTACTCCTAAAGATACTAAAGATACCCTCTCTTTCAAGATGTGTTTGGTTTACGGCAGGGGTGTCAAACTTAATGCCTTAATGCTTAGACAGTAAGGTGAAAATTGTGACTCCCCAAATGATGGCTAGTCCCTATTGTGGCCCATTTCATCATGGGAGTAAATAAAACTCATCTGTGGTTGGGTGGTGCCCAAAAGCCAGTTTGCCCACGCTGCTTATAAAAAGAGGAGGTTCTCTGCATGGGAGAGGATGAACAGAGAAGGTCTCCTCCAGTTTGAATACTTTGAGGAGAGGGCTCAGTCTTGCCCACAACCTCACCACCCTGAAACTGCCCTTCCATTTTATCAGTAGCATCAGTGAGGGTTCCGAATGCACTGTGTGACAGGTATGGATAAAAAGCACGGAGAGGCGCATGTAGGTGAGGAGCAAGCAAGGATGGTCATCCCTGAAGCCAGGGCCTCCCAGAGGAGGAGAGAGTCTGGAGAGACCAACTCTTTGCGTGGAAGGAAAGGAGGTAGAAGAAGAACTCTGTCAGATGTGGGGGTGGCATTTCCTTTGATCACCCCACAGCTCCCCGCTGGTCTCTTTACTCACAGGCCTGAGGGCAGCAGCAGGAATCTGGGCAGCACGGGCAGCGGACGTAGCAGCAGCAGCTGTGAGGGCAGCACTGGCACCAGCAGATCCCCACCAGGACGAAGAAGAGGAAGACTCCCAGGATCACCAGGCCAACAAACACCCACTCTGGAGGGATGCACAGAGAAATCCACACTTGAGGCAGCCCACCTTCAGGGCAGGGCGCACCCTGACTGGCACCTCCCGAGTGAAAAGGGTTGTAAGCATTTCTTAACGGGGACCAGAGCCCCCAAACTCAAGAGCAACTCTGAGAGTGAGGAATGTAGACCTCCCTAGGGCCAAGGCGTGGAGGAAAGGGAAGAAGGTGATCTGCATCATATTGGGCACATGTAATGACCAGCACAAAGCAATGGGGGAGTTTCAGGGTCCAGTACTGGGGAAAGGGTTTACCAAATCGACTGTCAGAACAAGTATGGGACAAGGGTGGAAAGATCTTGGCTGGGAGGAGGGGGAACCTTGCCTGCTGAGCTATGAAGTGGTGCGTTCTGTGAATACCTGTATTTTGTCATTGAGTCGATCTAGTTTACGAAAGTGTAAGTCCTGAGAAAAAGGTCTCTATGTCTATGTGGTCAACACATAGCTCATATTTAGGAGGCTCCAGGCCCCTTCTGTATTCATCAGCCTTCCCTGCTGATCGCTTCTATAACACCTTTCTTGAACTCAGCACCAGTGCTAAGATCCAAACCTTTTGCTTAGACCAGGACAGCAGTCCATGGCTAGAGAAAACTGGAGACATAGACTTAAAAGAAGACACCGCCTCCATCCCCAAAGAATGGGTTTGGTTTGATCACACTCAAGCTGACCATGCTAGACAGTCAGCATAGCAAAGGGCTAAAATGTCTAGGAGCTTTGATGAATGGCAAGACTGATGTGTATATATGGGTATGTTTGTCAACTTCTGCTAATTTTCACTGCTCTGCCAGAAGCTGAATGTGAATTCTACTTCATTCACCCACCCAAAAGATTAAGAGAAAGGAAAGAAATTCTGATTGGCTTAGATAAAAACGACTGCAGCCCTCAGGTGACCTGTCTCAATATCATCCTTTTAGGACTTGGCTTATAGGACCAAACTTCCCCCTGGAGGCCTGGACAGACTGTGAAGTGAGCTGTGCTTTCCTTTAAAAGCTAAAAAACTAAAGTGGTTCACTTTGGTTGAAAGCCACCCACCAAAAACCCCTTTACAGTGAACCTCATTTACATACTGTTTTTCTTAAATTTTGATCATTAAAAACTCCTTTCAATTAAATGGGCATTTAGTTGGGAGTTTGAGAATATGACATTTTTCTTATATAAAGCGTTTTGTGATAATAGCAAAATTATTTGATTTTGGTGAAAATGAAAGTGGTAAAAAAAAGTTTACTTTGTCTAGAACATAATTTCCTTAGCAAACAAGCAACTTATATTTCCTGAATGTCCCTCCTCACTTATCCATCTGAGATATATTAAAATTTACAAGGTCAACCTCTCTTCAGTGAGGGAGCGAGGAGGCCTCGTGACTGGCTAGCAGGATCTACAGAGCATTCGTGCCAAGGACGTCAGATTTCGGAAGCCTCTGGCCTAGGCCATAGCGAGAGCACAGTAACGGGATACAGCTGAGACAGACACGAGCCCTGAGGTTTAGCTAAACCACATGGACTGGTGGCTACAACTTGGGTCAGGGAGTCAAGGATTAAAGACTGGCAAGTTATATTTGAGAAACAAAAGAATATTATCCGTGAAAGGATGCTTGGAGTCAAAAGAGAGGGAAATTGGGGCATATAAGGGCAGATATGAAAAATATAGTAACATTTTCTTGGGACTGGAAGATATAGCATCTAGTTTGAAGCATTACAATGTAACATTGTTTTTCTGTGATGAACAAATGCTTACACATTAGGAACTCTAGATAGTTCCCAAAGAGGTATCTAATTGTGTCCTTGGGAGCAACATTAATAAGAATGCCTACGTTTGGGTTGGCCAGCTAGTGGGAAAGGACTAGAAGAAGTCATGGAAGAATAATTAGAGAAGCTCAACTGTGAAGACTCTGGATGTTTTATAAAATTTGCATTCAGCCAAAACCAATGGCCAAGAATATTTTGTATTGTATCTCTGTTGCTATTAGGCAGCTTCTTAAAACTCTGGCAGAAACCCTCCAAAGCAAGACTGAATCATACCCTTTCCTACTCCTTGAGTTTGGATATGTCCTTCCCCTCAGTTCATTCTTGCTTCTTTCTGAGCCTCCTTTACTTAGGGACCATAGTGCTGCACCAAACTGATGTGGGCTGCTCTAGGCTGGGATGTTCAACTGAAGCTACATAAAAAGACAGAGATGTGTATTTGAGGCAGGGGTCCTTGACATGTGGCCCATGGACCCCTAGAGATTTAAGGCAACTAATAAGCCCCTAAAATTGTATATAAAATAATAAAGGTCTTTAAATGTATAATAAATGTATAATAATAAAGGTCTTTATTTTTCAAGTGAGAAGGGGTACATA
>VSMD01078185.1:0-164138 GCA_008750895.1 Mirza zaza | reverse complement strand
CATCACCCCCAGACACAGTGTCACCAACATCACCCCCAGACACTGTGTCACCAGCATCGCCCCCAGACGCAGTGTCACCAGCATCACCCCCAGACGCAGTGTCACCAGCATCACCCCCAGACACAGTGTCACCAACATCACCCTTAGACACAGTGTCACCAGCATCACCCTGAGACACAGTGTCACCAACATCACCCCCAGACACAGTGTCACCAGCGTCACCCCCAGATACAGTGTGGTCGTCAGATTCCATTCTCAAAGGCAAGGCCAAGGGTCCTGGGGACCAGCCTCCTAGGATTAGGGATATTTATGAGCGAGGCAGAGATAGGCAGCCTTCTAGCCTGCAAGGAGTGGCCTGAGACCTTGGTGTGTGTGTGAGTTAATCAGGAAACTGGGCATGAACTCAGGCACATGAACAGGGTAAAAGGTGGGGGTTAGAAAAGGCGGCAGCTGGGCTGACAAAGCAGGCACCGAGGTTCAACCCAGTTGTACATGGGAGTCTCAGGGGTAACAGGAGCCTGCGTGGGAACCCTAGCTGCTCTACTCACCTGCTGTGCAAAATTGGGCAAGTTCCTACATTCTCAAAAACCTGTCGTAAATAAACAAATCAAAGTGCTGGTGTAGTTATAGGTATGCAGCAAAGACTCAATGAATGTTTATTATTAGTGTTTATTTTATTTATTTCTATTTTTATAATTTTTTTTTTTTTTTGAGACAGGGTGTTGTTCTATTGCTCAGGCTGGAATGCAGTGGCACAACCATAGCTCACGGCAGCCCCGAACTCCTGACTCAAGTGATCCTCCTGCCTCAGCCTTCCAAGTAGCTGGGACTATAGGTGCATGCTACCATGCTGGGATAATTATTTTTTTGTAGAGACAGGGTCTCACTCTGTTGCCCAGACTGGTCTCAAACGCTTGGCCTCAAGCAGTCCTCCCACCTTGGCCTCCCAAAGTATATTTGTATTTTTAAATGTGACAAGGCTATTTCTGAATCTCATCTCCGGTGCGGTTGGGATGGCTCCTGTCCCCTCTCTGTGGGCCGGGCTGACTCAGCACCGGGTGGGTGGGTGGCAGTGTGGGTGCCAGACTCTCTGGTTCCCGTTGTGGGAGGGAGGAGAGTGGGCAGATGGGCTGGGGCTGGCAGCCAGCACCTTGCTCTGAGGACACCCTCACTGAGCCACAGAGCAGATAGAAAAGTTGGAATTGCCACTCTTCATTTTTGGCTCTTTATTTTGAAATCATGACACTGGTCTCCCAAGTTCATTCCCTGAAGCCTTTGCAAACAATTCTCACCATCTTTCTTTTCCAGGAAAATAAATTCCCAGTCCCTAGTTGACATGTGAATGTGCATGTCTTTTCCCTAGGTGAAAAGTTAAGGGTTTCACCCACCATTGTGAGTTTTTTTTTTTTTTTAATGCATGGATTCATTCAATAAATACTAATTTTTTTTTTCCCCAGTGAAATACACTGGAGTTAGATTTGTGGGAGGCCCAGAAATGAGTAGGATATGATCTTTACTCTCAAGGTATTCACTGACAACCAGGGGAAGATAAGAAATACACAGAAAGATAGAAAGTGACACAGACGACAGGATAAATAAACGATTCCTGCGGGAGGCCAGTGTCCCCCGCTAGGCAGAATCAGGAGCTGTGTCTGACAACGCTCCCTGCCCTGTGCTTGTCGCCAGAGACTGGGCTGTGGCTTTTGTACAGACTGTCCCTTTCTTTATCAAGCTTGTCAAGGAAACCTGGGTCGTGAAATAACAACAAATGGCTTAACAATCCAGCCAGTCGGGAAGCAGAGCGTGTGTGAGGAAATATCCCTGGGCCGGGTGCTGGGGGCTGTTGGTTTGTGGGACTTTCTTGTCCTTGAACTTTACCAGGAATTCTAGCAGATTATGCATAAATCTGTCCCAATGCCACAGTCTTGTCTGGAGCTGGGCGGAACCTCTTGATTTGAAGACGCAGGGAATTTGCTTCCACTTGAGAAATGTTTGGTTTTTCTACTGTTATTAAAGAGGTAGGTCCTAAAACTAAGGCTCCGTGAGGTAAGAGATACGAAGGAATTTACCCAAAGACACAGGACGAGGCAGGGGCTGATGTGGGATTTTCACCTGCCGTCATGTCACTTCTCTGCTTAAAACCCTCCGGTCGTGTCCCTTCCTACTCAGAGCAGAGTTGAAATTATTTTCTCTGGGTGACAAGGTCCTGCATGACCCGGCCCCTGCCTGCCTCTCCAACCTCCCCTGCCTATTTCCCGCTAACTTGACGTGCTCCAGCGCCCTCACCTTTTCCCAGTCTCAGCCCCGCCAAGCTCGTCCCTAGCCAGAGCCTCTGCGTCCCACGTCCCTTTACTTGAAACGCTTTCCCTTCAGCATGAGGCGTTCTTGTGGGTCTCACCCTAAATCCTCCTCTCAGAGAGACTTTTCTGGGCCACCTGAGCTCCCCAAGCCACCCTCTATGGTCTAGGCCATGTTTAATTTTCTTCCCAGCACATCCCATCTCTGGATATTTTCTTTCGTCACCCCTCAGTGGAATGACTGCCCTGGGAGAGCAGCATGTGGCCTGCGTCCTACAACACTCTAGGGCAGTCCCAGCTCGTGGTCGGCTCCCAACAGACGGACGTCGATTGAGTGAAAGAATTAAAAATCAGGTCCCAGAGCTGGGTGTGGAGGGCATTTTAGAGCGGAAAGCGTGGGGTGGTGGGGGTGGGGAGAGAGAGAGGTATATTTTGGGTTAGGAGGTCGTTTCTACTTCTCTCTGAGCCTTGGTTTCGAATGTCAGGCTAGAGAGTTAGAACTGGATTTACTAAAGAGCAATTTGGGCAAAGGTATTAAACCCGTGAGAGTATGTCATTTTGGCATTGGGGTAATCGCTATCAGTGTTTTAAAAATAGCTTCTGAATCTTGATTGGAAAGACCCTTTTGCTTTTTTTAGGCATTTTTATGGGTCGTGCACAATTTCATTCTCCCAGTGGAAGAGACAGGACAAAGGGAAGGACATGTGTGATGGGTGACGTGCGTGTCACCCACAGCGCCCAGGCATGGAGGCCTCGGACAGGGTGCCTCACATTGACCTGGGCATCCAGCCCACGGAGGGGAGATCTGGAGTCCAGGGAATGAGATTTACAGAAAGGGTAAGTCCTGGCCGGCCATGAAGATGAGACCAGGAATACGGGGTCTGGGACGATAGGGAAGTTGGGTTGACTGTGGGGAATGTGCCAGTTATGTTAAAGAAAGTCACCTCAATTCCCTCGGAGGGGAATAGGGTTGTCTTATGACCTCGGCTGGCATTACCTCTAGAAAGAGTCTTCCATGCCCTCGTTTGCTTACAGCTCTTCCAACTTGTGACAGAAAGACTTTGGAGTAATCTTCCTGAAGTCAGGGTTTCTTAAATTTTCCCATCAACGGTAGCACCCTCTGGAAAGAACCCGGTGAAATTGGTGCCAAGCATGGAATTTCTAAGAATATTTTAGTGTTTTATTTGACAACCATTTATGTGAATTGTGCATTTTATATTCATGTCTGTTTAAACATCAAATAACATTTTAAATGGTCATTGGGTAAAATAATACTATAATTATTGTTTTTTTTTAAAAAAGGAAATCTCGGAATAAAATGGATTTTTCTAGAAAACATGCTCATGTATACCCTGAGGCTTTGCACACCTCCATGTTCCTTTGGGAGAAGTTGAGTTGGGGCCAGAAGAACAACTCTAAGTAGCTCTTGGCTCTGAAGGTTCACAGATAGGGGGGAATCTGTGCTGCCAGGACTTGGCCACTCTGTTCGCTCACCGGCTGGAACAGCTCCCAGATAGAGGAGGCTCATTTCCTAGGAGTTGAGAGCCGTGAAATGGCAAGAAATGAGGGAAACGTTGGGCAAGGTTGACTCTCATCAGCACCTTTGTTTATGAGTCGAGATGGGCTGGCAGTTGCCTCACATCAGCATTATTTAGACATTAAGAGATTCTAATTGGAGACTAGCATGTGTCCTCATCACGGTTGACCTTATTTATGGAGTGGCTGACGTCTGAATGTCAAATTTGCATCAGTGAATTCTCTCCTCTAATAACCACTTTAATATGTAAATAACGCATTTGCAGCAGGGAGAAATATACGTGATATTCCGATGATTGCTTGGAAGATGTGGCTTCCTTCCGTACACGGAGACGGGACGGCTGGCAGGTTCCTCCCTTTAATTAGGAGGCATTGGTTAAAAGATTGAGCCAGAAAGGAAGGGCACACTTGACCTTAGATCAGCAGACACGTAGGCTTCCTGGTTTGTTAATGTACTTAGGTAAGGCCTGGGGGAGACCCAGCACTTAAAGGCAAGGCAGCTAGGCTCTGCCCCAAGAAAACTTGAAGCCATTGTAAGATGGAATAAGGGAGGTGTACAAATCAGTATACTTCACAGCATTATGTGATGTATTCATGAGGTAGGGGTGCAAGTAACGCTATTCTGTGGTTGTCTCATTTGGAGAAACCTGGAAAGGTGTTGTACTAAACAGGGATGTGATTAGCTCCCAAACCCAGCAAGCCCTATGACTGTGACTTAAGTGGATAAGCCTGAGGTGTCTTATGCCATGAGAAGTCTTACGTAGGTAGTGCAGGGTAGGCACAGTAGCTCTCTGTGGCCCCAGGAATCCAGGCTCGTTCTGACTTTCCCACTTCACCACCCTGAATGTGAAGGCCTTAGTGCTACGCCTGCTGCCTCATGGTTGCAAGAGGGCTGCTTTACCTCCAGTCCTCACGTCCATATTTTGGGCAGGAAGAAGGAATTGGGAAGAGTGAAAGGGAAAAAGGCCTTCTCTTTCAGAGATTTTCTAAAATTACAATTCTTGAATTGGATTGCAGACTTCTGACTTTATCTTACCTTCCAGAAGTGTGTCACAGGCCAGTCCTAGTTGGAAGGTGCCCAAGGAGGAGAGGATTGTGCGTGGGGGTGGGTCAAACAGTCATGTCTGTCTGTCTGTCACAGGTACATTAGAGATGGCAATGATGCTACGATATGGGTAAAGAATTTAAAAGTGTGTATGTGTGTGTCTTAGCCAGTTAGGTTGCTGTAACAAAGTACCATGGAACATATGGCTAAAACAACAGAAACAGTTCTGGAGGTTGGGAACTCCAAGATCACGGTGCCAGTGTGGCTGGGTCCTGGTGAGGGCCAACTTCCTGGTTTGCAGACTGTTTTCTTGCTGTGTCCTCATGTGACAGAGAGAGTGGGAGTGAGAGAGCAAGCCGTCTTGTATCTCTTCTGGGGCAGTACAATAGTTCTTCATTGTCTGTGGTTTTGATTTCTGTGATTTCAGTTACAAGCGGTTGAACAAAGCCTGAAAATACTCAGTACAAAATTCCAGAAATAAAGGATTCATAGGTTTTAAATTTCATGACATTTTGAGTATCGTGATGACACCTTGTGCCATCCCACTCTGTCCCCCTGGGATGTGAATCCTCCCTTTGTCTAGCATCTACACACCTTGTAGAATACCTGCCCGTTAGTTACTGAGTAGCCGTCTGGGTTGTCAGATCAAAAGAACACAGTACATGTGGGGTACTGTCTCGATTTCAGGTATCCGCTGGGGTTCTTGGAACGCATCCCCTGAGGATAAGGGGGGACTGGTGTCCTCCCATCCTGAGGACTCCACCCTCGTGACCTAATCACACCCCAAAGGCCCCATCTCCTAATGCTGTCACCTTGGGGATTAGAGCTTCAACATATGAATTTTGGAAGGACACAAATATGCAGCCTATAACAGCATGTATGGAGGATTGCCATGAGGGACGATAGAACAGTGTGAGCAGTAATCAGTAAAGCAGTTGGGAGAGTCGGGGATGGTGTAGCCAGCAGAGTGGGAGCCAGATGACTTTGTGGTGCACTTTTGGGGAAGATGAGGAAGCAGGGGCAAGGCCTGGCAGGCCCGCTCACACTGTCTGTTGGCTTGGGGGAGAGGATGTGTGTGGAGGGGCTGTGCAGCTGGCCACAGGGCCCTGATGGACCCAGGGCCATGGCAGGTCTGGGGTTCTAGAACCTTCCTGTTGGGAAGAGCAACTGAGGTCACTCAGCCTGTGTGCATGGTAGCTGGGTTCCCGCAGAACCACACTGAGTAAGGGGATAAAGAGCCCAGCAACTTCCATCTGCAGCACCCAGATTAATAGAGATTAATAGAGAAATGTTAAACAAACAGTATTAAGATAATAACTCATAGAGATCATGTTGTTAATGAGGGCAGTTGGCTGCTATCGTATTCATTTATTTATTCAGCAATATTTCTCAAGTGCCTACTTAATACACAGCACTGGGCTTGGTGCTAAATAAGTGCAATGGGAGGCAATCTCCGCATGCCAAGGGCTGTCATTGTGATAGGGAAGACAAGACAGACTTAGTAACCAAGCCAGGCAGCACAGGGGTGACATTCTCAAATGAGTGGTTCAGGTGGCAAGTGAATTCCCAGTTCGGAAAACTGGGTTGCTGTGTCAGCTAGCGTGGTGAGAACGACCTCACGAGGTGGCATCTAATTTGTGGATCTTGAAAAGGTGACAGGATTTGGATAAAAAGTGGGGAGCGTAGGGGGACATACTAAGGGAAGAGACTGAGGAAGGAGGTGATGTAGCGCAAGACCATCTTCCACCTGGGAGCGGGCAAGGGACTGGGCCAGGGACTGCTGGGAGGGACAGCAGACTGAGTTGGTGTGGAGTGCCGAGTCAGGCCTTGATGGTGCCCCTGTCGGAAAGGTTCGGAGGGGTGAAGTGGGTGGCCCTGGTATGGGATCCTGGCTCTACTCGCCACCAACCATGTGTGTGCCCTTGAGAAAATATTAATTAGATCAACCTCTCAGAAGTTCAGAGGCATCTTTAAAATGGAAGCAATAATACTGGCCTCGAGGGTAGAGGTCTCAGGAGGGCCAGGGAGCCGGGTTTGGAAGGTGTGTAGGCTGCAGTGTGGTCTGAGTCCCATGGAAGGACTGCTCCTGGGGAGACACCCCTGCCAGGCTGGTACTGGGCACTGTCACCTACATCCCTGCCGTTGGATGTGGACGTCCTGATGCCACCCTTTCCACGGTGGCTTTCATGTGGCGCTTGCTGCTGTGGGTCACTAGATTCCCAAAGGACGGCTTTTGGGGGCATCTGATTGGCAGAGATCAGGTTGCATGCCTGAGCCCTAGCTGCAAAGGAGGCTGGGAAATCGAGTTCCAGTGTTTTACCCCAGAGGGTGGGGAAGACCCTGAGTAAAGGAATGGTGTCCAAAGGCGTTGGGTGCCAAGAGCATGACTACTATTCCTACAATGTAGCTTGTGAGCTTCTTGTGAGGATTAAATGATGTGATGCATGCCATGCACTTAGCATGATGTCTGGCACAGTAAGCAAGCAGTAAATGCTAGCTATTGTTACTGTCAATTATCAGTAACAAATGTGGAGATGCCTAGGGAGAAGAAGCGTGTGGTAATTTGTGCTGACAGTTGACAAAGGAGCCTCCTGGGGAGAGGAATTCAGCACAGTCCACCAGCTCTGGGAGCTGACTCAACAGCATGGGGAGCCTGGATTTGTCAAGGGAGCAAACTACCCTCTCCCTGCATATAGTAATTCTAATTTATTAAATTGCAATGAGAAATGTAACCTTCCGTCCATGTGTTCTCCTGATGGACCTGTCCAATACATGGCCCTGCCCCTGTGGGAGAGATCTAGGGGAAGCCATTTCAGTTGGAAGTTCACTTGGTGAGCGTGAACTTAGAACATGGAATTCTGGTGTGGGGGTTACATGATTAAGAGTTGTCCAACAGCAGGGATTCAGGGTTACCCTATAGCTGGACAGGTTCTGTCCAGTAAAATCCCTGGGCCAATGGTGTGCTGTGTGTTGGTGTGCTGGGAAAAAGGCCCAGATTTGTAGCATTTGCCAATTTCCATGGTGTAAATATTCCCACCATGACCAATTTCAGGCTACCAACTTGATGTGCTGTGTCCATCATAGCAATAATGAAGAGTTGGGAAAAGTACCCGATACACTCTTTTTTTAAAAAAAAATTATTTTATTTTATTTTTTTGAGACAGTGTCTTGCTATGTTATGCAGATTGGGCTCAAGTTCCTAAGCTCAAGCCATCCTCCTGCCTCAGCCTCCTAAGTAGCTGGGCCAACCAACATGCTCTTGTAAGCAGGTATAAGCTGGTTCTAGCACATTACTCCCCTGGACTGAATTGGGATGGATTCTGCTGAGGGTGGCCTCATGAACTTTTACTTTTTCTTCTTTTTAAATTATACCTTTTTTTCCCCTCTAATTGCAAAAGGCCTGGTGTAGAACATTGGCATTAAAAGAGAGATTGAAAAAAAAAACCTAAAAGTCAACAGAGCAAACCACAATTTAATATACTGGTATTTTTTGTTTATAGTATTTTTTTTTCTTCTTTGACTTATATTATCTGAAAATGAGGACATTCTACCATGTTCACCTATAAAAAAGGCAATATTATATATGATTCAACATCATACATTTCATATTGTATATCAAGTTTTATAGCCTACTCTACACATACTGTTGTATCGTAAACATTTCCCCATGTCATTAAATTTTCTTTGAAGGTGTGGTTTTTAATGGCTGTCTTCTAGTAAGTTGTATGTGTGGCTGTAATTTATTTCACCATTTATTGTCTCATAGGATATTTGAATTTCTCTTTCCTTTTTCTTCTTTCCTTCTTTCATTTCTTCCTCCCTTCCTTCCTCCCTCTCTCTCTTCCTTCCTTTCTCTCTTTCCCTTATGCTATTATAGAAAATGTCCAAGTGAACATAATATTAATTTTTGTGCTTATCTCTGATTATTTCCTTAGGACACAAACTTAGAAGAAGAATGACCTAGAAGAGTGTCCAAGGGGTTTGCACAATTTTAAAAATCTTGATACATTAATGCCAAAATGCTTTCCCCAAATTATACTGATTTATACTCAAATTAAATATAGGAAAGTACAGGTTTCATTGCAAAGTTGTTACCAATGCATGTTATCTTTTATTTTATTTTTATATTTTCCAAGTGCAGTGGAGAAAAATGGTAGCATTCGAGTAAGTTTGCCTCACACTTTGGAGACATCTACGGCCATGAATGGAGAGACGAAATGGAGATTCTTGTATGAACCTCTGTTTGTGACCATCTGCCTTCAACTTCTATGCTTATTTCAAAAAGATGGGGCAGACACAAACGGGTAGACCCATGGCCGAAAGCCATGTAGTGCCATCCCTCCACCCATGGCCTCCTTTTCACCCACACACTTTCTGTGACCTTTTCTGCCAACAGTATGTCAATGGGTAGCTCTCGTAGGTGAGTAAGCTTGTGGCCAGATGGCTGTGCATTTTGATATTTTACATGATTGCGCTGAATTACTATCATTGGGTGTAGGTGACTCAGCTCTGCAATCATAACACATTGTCAGGAGCAGAAAGAACGGTGTGGGTGGCTTGTCAGGCCTTGGGCACAGGGCCCTGTTATGTTGCTGCAGCTTGCTCACTCCAATTTATTCCCAACTTCAATGTGTGACTTCCAGCATTGCCAAACCTGGCTTTCGGTTTCCACCTGTGTGCTGGGTGGGGGTGGGAAAGGGAAGGGGGAGAGGCAGGGAGAACAGGAGGACCGGGATGGGAATGTCATTACGGGTTGGCAGAACAGAGTGAGAATATGTTTGGGGGTGGAGGGAGGAATGAACAATGAGACAAAATTCCAACAATTCGGTTCCAATTGTCAAAGCTGAACACTCAAACTCGTGGGAGAATGGTGCTGTCTTTGTTCTACCACCAGTGGAGAATGTCAACAGCTGATTATGCATTTTAGCCAAAAGGAGATAGGACTGTGGGCTGTTAGGGAAGAAAGGGGCCAGAGTTTCCAACCACTGAGTGGTCCAGGGCTGTGTTAGAGGCATTTTTCTTTCTTGGCAGTGGCCACTGTAGCATATGTCTCCTCTTGCCCTTCTCTTCTGGTAAAGAACAGCGAGTGTTTGCTGTTCCATGCCATAAGCTGGGTTGGGATGGGCTGGCCGGACCTTGCCATGGTGAAATGTGCACAGGCTGGCAGAGCTGGTCCCTCTGGGGGACACTGGGGGCACTGGCTGGAGAGGTTAGCGATTGTCCCTGTAAGCTGAGTATGACAGTCGCCTTATATGGCCTCTGTGAGAGTTAAGACATTTCCTTAACATCTTTTTTTTTTTTTTCTTAACACTTTTTGGAAATAGGGCCTATATATATTCCTGTTTATTTTTTATTGTAAAATATATATAATATAAAATTTACCATCTTACCTGTTTTTAAGTGTTCAGTTCAATGGCGTTAAGTACATTCACATTGTTGTGAAACCACCACCACCATCCATCTCCAGAACTTCTCCATTGTTCAAAACTGAAACTCTGTGCCCCCTAAATGGTGCATTCCTATCTCCCCTCTCCCCAGGGCCCAGTAACCTCTATTATCCTTTCTGTCTCTTTGAGTTTGAACTGAGTATGGATTCTAGGTACTCCATATTAGTGGAAACATACACTAAAATGTGGCTTTTTTTGTGGTTGGCTTATTTCACTCAGCATGATGTCCTTAAGGTTTATCTTTGTTGTAGCATGTGGCAGAAGTTCCTTCCTTTTAAAGGCTGAAGATATTCCCTTGTATGTGCATATCACATTTTACCACATGTACAGAGATACCACATCTGTTTTTCCACCCATCCGTTGGTGGACATTGTGATTGTTTCCACTTTTTGGCTTTTGTGACTAATGCTGGCAACAATGTGAGTGTGCAAATGCCTGTTTAAGTCTCTGTTTTCAATTTTTTGGGGGGGTATATACCCAGAAGTGGAATTGTTGGATGATACGGTAATTCTGTTTATAAACACGTATGTTTTAAAAATGAGACAGTAGAGCACTGAAACTGTTCTGCATGATACGGTAATGGTGGATACACACCATTAGACATACATCAAAAAGCATCCAGTGCACAAAGAATGAACCTTGATGTCAGCGAGGGACATTAGTTAATAATAATGTACCTGTATCCATGCATCACGAATGTACCCACCAAAGCAAGATGCTGTTATGATAATAGGGAAAACTGGAGTGAGGGGAGAGAAAGAGCGAATATGGGGCCTCTCTGTACTTAGGCTCAACATTTCAGTAAACTTAAAACTGCTCTAAAAAAGTCTATTAATTTTTTTTTTTTTTAAAGAGAGAAAGTGCTTCATGTAGTATTGCGTTGTGTAGTTCCCCTGTAAATTCTTTTCCCCTCACGTTGCAATCTCTGCCTCGCTGCCCCCTGGACGTTGCGGGCAGTCCCTGCTCGTTCACTGCACTCTCCTGACCTCTCTCTGGTGCCCAATTCCCCGTCCCTGTGCCCTAGCTCCACCTTACCTATGGGGGATGCGTTCTGAGACCCTCAGTGGGTGTTTGAAACTGCAGTTGGTACCGAACCCTACAAACACTATGTTTTCCCTGTACGTACACATCTATGATACAGTGTAATTTATAAATGAGGCACCATAAGAAATTAACAATAAGTAACAATACAATAGAACAGTAGAACAATACACTATAATGAAAGTTATGTGAATGTGGTCTCTCTCTCTCTCTGCCTCAAAACATCTTACCGTGTAGTACTCATCTATTTTTGGACCTCAGTTGACTTCGGCAAAGTGAAACCACAGGTAAGGGGGACTATGTTTTAGATCATTTTCAGTGTCTGGTCTTCCTCCTTATTTCTGGAGACTTCTCTGAACTCCCTTGTCCATGCTCGGGCCGCACAGAGGAGGAATGCTGTTCACGGGGGGAAGGATGCAGGGGTCTCGAGAAGCCTGGAGAGTCGCCCAGGGTCCCCGGGCGCATTCGAAGCAGGGTCAGGACTAGCCCCTGCCTCCAGGGCTCCGGGCAGGAGCTGGTGTCAGAACAGACATTCCAGTTAGCAGCATTGTCAGTAAAGGAGGTCGCTGTGGAACCTTCTAGGCTCCCCTGCTTTCCTGAGGAAGGAATCAAAATTCTTTATTATGATCTCTAAGCCTCTGTTTGGGGCTTCCGGCAACACGGAGACAGTTTGTTTGCTACAAGACACACGATCTGTACAAAATCAAAGAATAGAAAGTGCATGAGCTTGAAAGGAGAGAAAAGAGAGTGGCAAGGGGGTTTCACTGCTGCGGCTGGTGGGGGTTTTGGCCGGACAGAGGCTCCGTGTCCTAGAGACTGAGCCTTTTTTAAATTTTTTATTTTTTGGTGTATTATGGGGGTACAAGTGTTAAGGTTACGTATATTGCCCATGACCCCCCGTGAGTCAGAGCTTCAAGCGTGTCCATCCCCCAAACGTTGCACATCTCACTCGTTGTGTTTGTATGTACCCATCCCCTCCTCCCCCTTCCACCTGCCCGACACCCAATAAACGTTACTCCTATGTGTCCACTTAGGTGTTGATCAGTTAATACCAATTTGCTGGTGAGTGCACCTGGTGCTTGTTTTTCCATTCTTGAGGTACTTCACTTAGCAGAATGGGTTCCAGCTGAGACTGAGCCTTTACTGCCCACTGAGCCGTCAGGGACTGGACCAAGGCCTGCGGAGCAGGGTGGGAGAGCCGGAAGTGACCGCCCTCGTAAAGCCCAGAGCCTCGCAGTGCCCCACGGTCTTGGGGACTAGGAAAGCTCTGCCCATCAGCATTACAGTGACTGACGGGAAATTAACACTCCAGATCTGTATCCCAACCGCATGTGAGGCCCAAATTCCCCGAAAGGCCAGGGATTCACATAAAAGTGGTCAAGGACCACTGACGCTCCACGCTCCTGACAAAAGCAAACCCCAACTGCTCTGTAACGATGTTTTACAGCCCCAAGTACATTACAACCCTATGGGGGATACGATACTTGTGGAAGACGAGCTAACAACAATAATCACAAAAAGAGACAACCACACAAGAAAACAGACCATGAGGAGAAAGAGTCTGCTGAAACGACAAACAAAAATTTAGTGCCCGAGAAATAAACATTATAAAATAAGCTGGAAAAAACCCCTATAAAATAAGCAAGTTTGAAATAAGAAGGGAAAATAAAGGATTAACAGGAGGAGGAGAATCATAATAAAAGAACGGGACTTTTTCATCTATTTTCCCCACAAGGTTTTGAACGCTTTGAGGCAGAGTCCCAAAATCAGTACCCGGCAAGACTCAGTGGGCGTTTGGTGGACGAACGGAGGCGAGTGGCTGAGCACATGTGGCGTGTGTCTGTATCCTGCCCCTTTCTGTCCGTGGGGGTCAAGGCAGGACAGGCAAGTTGTCTGCAGCGAATAGTCCTAGGATGTCCAGTTTGGACGCCCTTGTCTTTCTTTGCCTGCAGTGGTGTAAGGATGTCAACCCCAGAATCTGGCATGTGCTCCTCTTGTAATTTGGCCCAAGGGTGAAAGAAGTAGAATAAAAGTAACTTTTTTGTTCAAAATGACCATCAATACCAAGAAGTCACATTTTTTTACCCCAAAGTCTGTGACAAAGAACCTTGCAGAACTCCCTGCCCAAATGCACACAGAGCCCCCAGCTGTGCACACAGCGCTGTCCTTCTGGCTAATTCTACGGTCAGCTTGGAGAAGTGAAAGGCACCGCACTTGTACAAGAAGACTTGGATGTATGTGCCCCGAGCGTTGCAAGCCTGGTCCTTCTGTGGCTGTGAGCTTCAGTTTATACAATTGTGTTGAATGGGGTGGATAGACACAACCTTTCAGGACTGCTGGGAAGCGAGAATAACTGAGTGAAGACACTGTATAAAAGTTGAAATGCAAAATAACATAAGGGAGGCTGATCCCTGTCACAGAGCAGCATGCTTCGCTGTGTGGCAGAGCGTGTCTCAGTGTCATCCTGGGGGTGGGGGGCATCGGATTCGTAGGGCGGCTCCCCAAGGAAATAACGCCTAAGGAAGGCAAGATTGGAAAAATGACTAGAACTAGCCAACCAAATGGGGAATGGGGAAAAGAACATTCCCAGCAGAGAAAGGAGCACGTGCAAAGCTGGAGAAGAAAGCACAGGGCACCCTGGGAGGAAGCCTGGTGCAGAGGGATGGCGCTGTCTGCTCTGCTTGGCTGCCTCCCTGAAGTCTGTGCTGTTGAAGCTTCTCAGTCCTGTCCATGTGAGCTGCCGATGAACGAGGGGCGCCCCCATTCTGTTGTCTGTTCCAGGCATCCTGCACCCCTCTGTACTCAGCCATTCTGGTGATGAGCTCTCTTTAACTTCACTTCAATCCTTGTTCTTTCTAGAAGTCCAATGCGCTATCCATTGCACCACAGAGCCTGGTCAATCCTTGCTCTAAGTTTCACCTTTGTCCATTAAATTAGGACATGCCCAGATCCAGGGCCATGTTTCTCCTCTCCTGCACGCCTTCCTCTCTCCTAGCTGCCCAAATCTGTTCTATTTCTAGCTTTGTTTATGATCCACTTCCCACTTAACTGCTCTTCTTCTTCCCAGCTGCCATTTTATTTTAAATGTGGGGTGAGCGGATGATAGGAAACAAGGTTAATTTCACAGCCAATCAGCACAACACATGCGACAAACATCTGTGAAAACAAGTATCTTAGGAGAGTTAAATAAAGCTCAGAAAAAGACTTCTTAATATCAGACTTAGCAGCACTGGATCTGGACGGGGACAGATAATGGAATCAAAGCAGGAGGAGAAAAAGGTCCTGAATTACTCAACATTCAATGTTTTGTTATGCACAAGGCGTATTGTTGGAGGCTGAGGGAGACACTAAAATATCTAAGATGTGGTCTTTGCCAGAAGGATGCTATAATCTATTTTAGAGAGATAAGAGGAATTTAGAAAGGAAATAAAAAGAGCAAACAGCCAACATTTTAGAACTCAATATTCATTGAGTTCCTTCTCACGAAGCCAAAGAGATATTTTCCCCTACCCTGCTGCTGAACTTTGTTTAGGAAATACAGTTGACTCGTATGTCACGGGCTGAATTTAGAATGCACACTCACAGATGACCCCGCGCACGGTGCTCAGAGTGCCAGGACAAACCCAGGGGTAGGTACTGGCTTTGCTGTCACTGGATGATTCTGCTTCTTTGGAGTCTGTGAGTAGACGCTCCTACGATTGTCTCTGGGGAGGTATTCACAGTGACTGGAACTCGAAGCTTCAGGAGTCTATGAAACCGTCTGATGTAGCCTCCCACCTATGGGAAGGAATACTTTCTTTGGTGCTCCTCTCAGGGGAAATAGGGCAGCTAAAAGACATTCGGTTTTGGGAGTCACACAGATCTGGTTCAGATCCCAGTTCTGTTGCTTTTAAGTGGTGTGTGATCCTAGATGAGTTATTGAAATTTTCTAAGCTTGGGATTCTTGAATTGGTCAGGACTCCTGGTTGCAAGTGATAGAAAATCCCACTGGAATGAGCTTATGTGACATTTCTTCTGACACTAAATATATGTCCGTTTCCCATACCAACAACCAATTCTTCAATTCTCCGACACCAACTCAGTGTCCAACGATTCGGTTCAACTCTGACGCTAACTATCCAGAGCTAATGTAGACTCCAGAGGTTAAAGAACCAGTCTCACAAGACTTCCCCCACTTCAGATGCCAGTTGTAAGTTCCAGGGGACCCCAGGACCTTTGACCCACCAGCTATAAATTTGAGGTTCCTACAGCTGCCCCCTCCTCGGGTTTGATAACTGGCTAGAATGACTCAGAACCCAGGGAGGCACTTTACTTACTATTGCTGAGTTATTACAAAGGATACAACTCAGGACCATCTAAATGGAAAAGATGCACAGGGCAAGGTATTGGGGGAGGTGGAGGTAGAACTTCTATTTCCGGCTTGCCACCCTTCCAGCGCCTTGATATATTCACCAACCCAGAAGCTCCCCCAATTTTTACGTCAGAGAGTTTTATGGAGCTTAGTTTCCAACCTCCCTCCTCTTCTCAGAGGTCGGTGGGTGAGGCAGAAATTTCCAAGGCGATCTAGGGGCCCCAGCCTGATTAAATCACGAGTATAAACTTAGGTGTGATCAAAACTGATTCATGATGAATGACAAAAGACACTCTGATCACTCAGGAAATCCCAAGAGTTTCAGGAGTTCTATGCCTGGAACCAGGGACAAAGACCAAATATAATACGTAATTTTATCATGCCACAGAGCTTAATTATGATAAGTGGTTTCGGGAATTTTGGGCTCCTGTCATTGAAATATCCAGGGCTAGTTCTAGCCAGAGACTCGGTTCGTCTTGCAATTCCTTTTCTCAGCCTCAGCCTACCTTTGTAGGCTGGCTACATTCTTAGGCAGGTTTTCTATGAGAGAATGAAAACTGACTGCTAGTAGCCCGAGCTGTGTGTTTCCTTGGAGTTTAGCAACCCCTACAGACAGACAGCTTCTCTTTCTCAATAGTTTCAGAAAAAGAAAATCTCAGAATCTCTCTCTTTTGTCTGATGCAGGTCACGTGTTTATCCCTGAGCTAATCATGCGGCTGGGGGTGGAACACCCTGATTAACTGGACCTAAATCACACGCTAATCCTTGGACTCGAGTGTGGGCTCCACCCAAACCACAGGAGCCAAGCGTGGGGACCGAGTGGTTCCTCCACAGAAAATGGAGTTTCTCCCATCAGAAGGAGGGGAAATGGCTGCCGGGTAGACAAAAGCAACGGCTATTCCGTCCCTTTTTCTTTTCTGTGAAGTGGGGGTCGTTGTCACGTCCTTTGGCTCAATAGTCTCCTCCAACTCCTCTCCTACCATAACCTGTACTTCTAGGACTTTCTACAACATGCAGGTGGTGTGTGCTCTGAGCTATATGCCATAGAGCTTCTAGCAATTTCTTCGGAAAGACAAAACCAGAATTTAACAGAGTTTTCCCACTGGGTGATGTTCCTCCACATTTTCCTAGACTTGGATTTATCCTTCCTAGCTTGGTTACACCCTGCGAGTTTACAGAGTGCAGTATTCCTATCCCGCCCAAGCCCTTTCAATACTTTTTGTGTTTTTCATTTGAGCCCATATTTCATCTGAAAATGTCAAAACACTGCCCACACATGGCCAGAGCCCAGCTGAGAAGATAGAGTCACTTTATGAGACCTGCCAAATAGGGTTCAGTGCTTATCTGATCATGAATCATGAAAGCTTTTAGGACAGATGGTGTAATCATATCCAAAAATAATGCCCTTTCAAGAGCGATGCTAATTGGATCACATGGCATAAGAGTTTCACATCTGTCACATGGCAGAGACTGAGTTTCCTTAAACTTTAGTTTGTTTCCATTTCCAGGAGTGGTTAGAGCTTACTTCAGTGTGTTCAGTAAACACACGCAGGATGCTAATTATACCAATTCATTCGTTCATTCATCCTGCACATATGTTCTCGGTTCCTTTTATATGCCAGACACCGTTCTATATGTTTTCGTCCCCATGAAGTTTTCCTTCTAGCTGGGGGAAGGTGAGTGATAAATGAGTAGACCAATAAGTAAGTGACATCAAGGCAGATAACGACAGGCGCTATGAGGATAACCAACAGGGTAACCATGAATGTGTGTGTGTGCATGTGTGGAGAGGAGCTAGTGGGGGCTGGGTGGTGACATTTCTGCTTGCCTCTGAATGCTGAGCTGGAGGCGGCCGGGTGAGGATCTGGGGCAAAGGGTACCTGGGAGAGAGAACAGCAAAGGCAAAGCCCTAAGGTCGAAGTCGCCTTCCTTCATCTAGAGATCAAGAGGAAGTTCAGTGCAGCTATTACCTAGTGGATCAGAATAAGGTCAGAGAAACAGTCAGGGGCCACGGTAAAGAGATTGGATTTTATTTTAATAAAAACCTCGTGTCAGTGAGTGCTACATGGAGTAACTCGTGTAATCCTCACAAAAATGGTACGAGATAGGTAGAATTATCAACCCCATTTTAAAGAGCAGAAAACTGAGGCACAAGGAAATTAGGATTTGAAATCAGAGGGGGACTCAGGCTCCGGAGCTGTGTGCTTAGCCACCGTGAATCAGATGGAACCCACAGGGTAGTTTAAAGGGGGGACATGGCCCGCCTTGCATTTTTCAAAGGCTGGGATAGACGGAGAAGAAGCCGGGACAATTGGCAGGAGCTGCTGCCATCGGGGTGGAGCTGGCCTGGGGAGGGCGGCGGCCTGCAGCAGGAGGGGCAGGGGTCTGGGGTGTGTGCAGACGGATTGGAGGCGGCTGGCGGGAGCAGAGAGGCATCGGAGGACGAAGACGGAAGAGGAGGCAGTTCTGTCTCTGCCCCTGCAAAGCTGTGGTCGGATGGAAATGCATATTTATTCATTATTCTGGGGGACTAATTGCTGGTGTTGCAGTCACTCATACAGTCATGGGAATGGCTTTTCTGCCACAGAGGGGAGGGCCACGTCTTCACCCAGGAGGGCTTGGCGTAGAATCAGCCATGCTCATTCTCCTTGCTGTTCTGCCCCCAGGATCCTGGCTGTCCGAGTACCCAGGAAAGCCGCATTTTACTCTCCCTTCCTTCAGCCCCGATGACCCATGGAAAGTGCCTGGGCTGCATCTGAGTCTTCAGCGATGGCGCAGCCTGGGCTGGATGGCTTCGCCCTCCGGAAGTCCTGAGTCACATGCGTTCCCTGCACGTGTGGGGCTGCTGAGCCCTCCAGCCCTCCTTTACAGGGGCTTTCCTTTCCTCTGCTGCCTGCCCTCCCCTGCACCCTGCAGATCTCAGCTCAGCACCCAGCCCTCTGCGGAGCCCGCCCTGACTCCCCAGCCGCCGGCTCCTCACCTCAACTGACCGCCCCAGGAGTAGGACATGTGTGTGTTCGTGTGTGCACGTTTATGCATGTGATTGTGTGTTTTTATGTGTGTGCGTGTTTGTGTGTGTGCTCGTGTGCAGTTGTGCGTGATTGTGTTTATGTGTGTGACTGTGTGTGTGTGACTGTGTGCATAAGTGGATTTCATCTTGAGATCCCCAGCACCTAGCAGAATCCCTGCTGTACCAGAGCGGGGACTGCAAAAGGAGGCTTTAGCTTGCGAACAAAGAAGCCAAGGAAGATCAGTAAAGGAAAAAAGGGAGAAGGAGACAGAGATAAAAACTATCCTTTAGCTTCTGTAACTGGGGCCAGGATGGCTTCATGTGGCCTTTGCCCTCCCACGGAGGAACAGTGTGTGGGAAACCAGAGTGAAGACGCTAACTAACCCTGATGAATTTAGCTCCTCCTCAGGGAGAATCGTGGCACACTGGCCAGTCCAGTTGTGGGGGTCCTTGCTCCACAGCAGCTCCGTGTGAGTGGGCTTTTCCAGTTGAAATGTTGAATCGCTTTTCCTCCATTATTTCTCTTCCCCCGAGCAAATTTACCTTCATGCAGTAATTGCTATATTCAGATTCTTCCAAAATGTCACTGATTTGACGGCTGCTCTGGCTGTGTCTGCGTTGCTGTGTTCCTTCACCTGGACAAGAGGGAGGCCGTGGCAGGGTTTACCTTCCATTACGCAGAGTGGGCAGAACAGAGGAAAATGGGAAAAAAATAGGTCGGCATGGGGAAAAGAAAACTATGGGTACTTGAAAAAAGCAACAATTTTGAAGAAAAGAACAAACAAGAGACCCATGCATCATGTTATTAACTATATTATAAAATTTTGTGTTCTCGAATGCATTCCTTGTTTTAGCTTTCACTAGTTTGTTCATTCATGCATTGTTGTCTTACTAGACTTTCATGATGCATAGCCCACAGGTTGTAGGGAAAAGGACCACAGGTTCGGAGTTCAAAAACAAGACCTTGCTGTTTGTGAGAACTGCATTGCTGGACAGGAGGGGGCACGTGTCCACCAGCCAGCATCCTCACGTGTTAAAAGGCCAGGCTTTCTTTTACACCTGGGTAAAATCCAAGGCTCCTTCCACGGTCCAGCTACCTTGGTATCCACCAGGGAAGAGGAGCCCCATGCCCCTCAGGTAGGGAGGACGGGCACGAACGTGTTCCCGGGGGAAGAGGAGGAGAACCTCGGGGTTGTGAGACAATTTTAGAAAGTCTAGTTGGTGGGGGTGCTGCTAGCATGTATTTGAAGGAGTCGCTGTGTTTGTTCTGCAAAATATTTAGTATCACAACAGGTAACAGCATTTGTGTAAGGGAATAAAATGAGGAGAGCCTACATATACACTTTGTGTGTGTATGTATATATGTATATATACACATATGTATATGTGTATATATATGTACATATGTGTCTCTAGAGGAATACAAGATTATGACATTCGTGATCTGTTTGCTGGGTAAGATTTTTTTTTAACTTTTAGAATAAGTGACAAGAGGCCTGCAGTTACCAAGGGGCTGATTTCCTGGGCACGTGGTCCAGGTGCCATGGAAACGTTAAGATGACTTACATGCGGTCTCTGTCCTCCAGGTGTTGCTAGCCTGGTGGGGGCAACAGATGAGCAAACTGCCAAACTGCACAGTGGGTAGAAGGTGGACAGCAGTGATATAAGTCACCCGTGACGAGAGTGTGCGGCAGGGAATAATTTGCTTTGTCGGAGGGTTTTGGGGTGTTTGCATGGAGGAGGCGACAGCTGAGCTGTGTGTTTGTGGGTGAGCAGGTATTTTTCAGGCACAGTGGGCAGGACGGCTGAGCAGGAAAGGGCACTGGGGTGGAAGCAATTGCCCATGGAGGGACAGAGCCCCGTGACCGACCAGGGGTGGCATGTTGGAGGGCCCACGAGAAGTTTGGGGGCGCTGGAGGGTGGGGTCGTGGGAAGAACAGTGGGGGGTGCTGTGGAGGGAGAGGGGAGAACCTTGGAGCCCACGCTGGGGTGTTCTGACTTGCCCCTGGAGTCACGATAGCTAAACGGGAGGTCTATGTGGCCGCCCACCCGCCTCCCCCTTTAGCCTTAGGGGGAAGAAAATCACTGCTTCTCAGTTACTTGTCAAGTAACTGTGGGATTTGCTGGCCCAGCCTTGCGTGCTAATTTGCTGGGGCTGCCAAGACTAAGTACCACAATTTCAGTAGCTTTCTTACTGTCCCCCAGTTCTGGAAACTGGAAGTCTGAGATCAAGGTGTCAGCAGGGTGGCTTCCCTCTGCGGGCTGTGAGACAGAAGCTCTTCTAGGCCTCTCTCCTCCCAGCTTCTGGTGATTTTTTGTCAAGCTAGGACACTCTCTGGCACCTCCCCCATCTCTGCCTTCATCTTCACATGGTGTCTCATGTGAGTCTGTTTTCAAATTCTCCTTGCCATAAGGACACCAGTCACTTCGGATGAGGCCTGCTCAGTCTGATCATAACTGATCACCTCTGGAAAACCCTATTTCCGTATGAGGTCACAGCCGGAGGTACTGGGCGTTAGGACTTTAACATATGAACTTCCGAGGACATGATTCAACGTGTTCTCAGCATAAAAGGCCCCTGGGGGAGAGAAAAGAAGGAAGACAGAGAGAATGAAGTTGAGCCTTATTGGTGTTTGAGCATCCGTCCAGCGGGCCACACGGGGAGTTCACAGGTGTTCTATGAAAAGCTTCGTGCTCCCTTTAAGCCCCTTCTCCAGCCAGGCCCAGGGCTCCGCTCAGTAGCCTTTCCTGCTACTGTTAAAAGTGTTGTCTGTGAGGAACTAGGGAAACCATCAAGTTGCTTCCAGATCTTTTGGGAAAAAGATGAAGTGGGAGTTTCCTTGGCAATTGCAGGGTGCAGCAAAGGTGGAATATTTAGTTAGAAAACACTGCATTATTTGCCCTCCGCTGTGTTGTAGACTTTGTCCTGTGGGTGTGCGCTTTCTGCCACAGTGGGAAAGACAGAGGCAAGATTCTAAGTTAGACAAGCTAGCAAGGCAAAACACAGGAGACGGGCCAGATTCAGGAGCAACAGTGTTTGTGTCTCTGGAAGCTTAGGTTATTTCCACGGAAGAAATTCAAAAGTGAGCTCCAAGGCATTTCACTTCTCCGAACATCCTACTGTGGAAATCTCCTTATGAACACCCAAAATCAGTTACAACCAAGAAGGACAAAGAATTACTCGGGAGACAGGAGCCCTGAGGACCAGTACAGCCTCTCACCTGGAGCCGAGCCCAGCCCCCGACTCAGCGACTGGGCCTGCAAGATTCCAGTTATCTAAGCGTAGAATTTGGAGCTCAGGTTCCCAGACTCCCTTGCAGCTAGGGTGCAGCCATGCGGGATTTTAATGCTAATGTAAGCAGTATGGGGAATATAGGACTGGCTGTTGGTGGTTGCTCTGGCATCTGGATTTCAGACACTGCAGGGATAATTTCTCAGGGGCAGCAGGTCAAGTTCCTGGCTCGGTTGGTTTGGGTGCTTGGGACAAGGGGGGGTGTGGGGTGATCAGGTCAAGTTCTGGTATTTCATTGAACTCAGCGCTCAGTAGTAGCAGTGGAAGCTGTTCCACATCAAGCCAGACCTGTGGCTTGTATTTTGAATGTTGCTTCTGGACAGGTAGCTTCTAGGGTGTTTCTTTATCCCCCTGTGACCTAACTGATATCCTTTAATAATTCCTTTTTCTGCTTAAACTAGCTGAAGTGGACTCTGTTGTTTGCAACTAAAAACCATGATTGTGTGTTTTAAATGATTTGTGGTAAAAATATGGACCAAAAAACAGGAAAAGAGAAAGGAAGAAAGGAAGGAGAGAAAAAAGGAAGGAATAAGAAGGCTGACTAGTGGATTGGAATCTGGAGGCTCTGGTTTTAGAAATGGGTGGTAACTTTGGCGAGTTGTTTCTCATTCTTGATCTCTAGAGAATTCACAGTATTATCAGTGGCTTTTTAAGGTCCCTCTGGTTTAAGTGTCCTTTGAAACAATGCAGTAGTTCAATGTCTATATGACGTTTACTTCTTTGAGTTTGTATTTCTTGCCATCAAAAGAGTGGAATCAGATAAGATTTAGATGGGATCAAAGTCGCTGCTTTAGATCAATCTAATAAAAAAAAAAAAAAAACAATGTGTTTGCTTCTTGCTGCAGGGCCCTGGGGGCAGGAGCATCCACTCCCCCAGGGCAGGGATGGGCTCTGGGGTGCAAGGCTTGAGTGAACAGGGCCACAGCAGGCGACTCGGCCCAGGCTCCCCTGCACCTGCGGGAAGCTTCTCCTCGGCTGGTGGGTTTCGTGCCATGAAGCAGCACATTCCTGTCTTTCACTGTGCGATGTAAAACTCCATGAGATGAAAATATAAAGGAGCCATTTATCAAAATCTTCGGCGTTGTTAAATCGGTGAACTGTGCACCGGCACATTTGTTCTCATGAAGTGTTGAGATGACAGTAACCAGTGACTGTCATTGTATCGGCTCAGGCCACTCAGCCCCAATAAAGTAGAAATATAACTTAGCGAGTTTACTTAAAAAGCCCACACAGCCTGGGCCCTCTTGGTGGCATGGGGTGTGCCTTAGGACTGTCGGCTCTCTGCTCAGTTCCCTTCTGTCCGGGTCAAGGAACGTCTTCAAGCGTGTGGATTCGACGCGTTTGTGTCTAGGAGGGAGGTGGCCGTAGAAGCTGGAGCTGTTTTCACCATGAGAAACTTTCCCTCATTTCCAAATTCTTCTCTCAACTGGAAAGGAGGGCAGTGGTACCGCTAGTGCTGGGATTCCAGCTGTGGTGGTGAAATTTGGTGTCAGCTTGGTTGATAGAGCCCAGCTGTTTGGTCAAACACTAGTCTGGACATTGCAGTGAGGGTATTTCTTTAGATGTGATTAATATTTGAGCCAGTAGACTTTGAAGGAAGCAGGTTACCCTCCCTAATGTGGGTGGGCCTCGTGCAATCAGTTGAAGGCTTAACTAGCAAAGACTGAGGGGTCCCTAAGAAGAAGGAATTCTCAAGATTGCATCACAGGGAAACTGCCTGAATTTTCAGCCTGCTGCTCTGTGGAATTCAGACTCAAGGCTGCAATGTCGACTCTTATCTGGATGTCTAGCCCACCAGCCTGGCCTGTAGAATGTGGACCTGCCAGCCCCCACATTGTTATGAATCAGTTCTTCAAAATAATTCTCTGTCTGTCTGTCTGTCCCTCTATGTATCTCCTATTCCTGTTTCTCTGGAGAATCTTGACGAATATACCAGCCCTGGCTCTCCCCTTCCCACCCCCGGTACCTCCGTCAATTGATGCTTTCTGTGTAGCATCAGTGTTTCTGTAAAACGGGGATAAAATAACATCGCTATTAAGTCTATGAAGAGTTTGAAACTATGCTCCCATCATTTCCTGGGTTCAAATCTCTTCCTGAGCTGCACCTCAGAATCAGCTCTGCAGCCTTTCAAGAATACAAATGACTGGGCCCCTTCTGAGATTTCTATGTCAGTAGACTCAGAGCAGGTGCTGAGCATTTGTAGTCTTTAAAATGTGCCCCAGGGAAGTCTGATGCACCATCAGCTTTGTAATTGTATCTGACTTCCTCAGCATCCAAACACCACCATGATCTGTCACTGTCTAATATTTCACCATTTGACACACCCTTCCCCCGTGTTTTTGTACACTCTTCATCTTCATCTGAAATCCACCCCACCATACACTGCCCCACCAACCCCTGCAAACTCCTATTGATCCTTCAAAACCCGGTGGAAAGGTGCTGCTTTTCCAGGCCTCCAGGGCTCCTGCCCTGCGTCCAATAACTCTGTTATGATATTGATCGCATTAAATTGACATCTAACCACAGTTCTCTGTCTGGCTGCAGACTCTTCAAAGTTGGGCATCACATCTTTGCATCCTCATTGCCCAGCATGATGCCTGACATATACAAAGCTCAATAAAGTTTTGCTGAATTTGAATTACAAAGCAAGCTCCTCTTGTGCAGATTTCCATGCTCGCCAAGCAACATTTTGATAACTTTGACTTCCCCAGCAGCTGCTGCTGCTGGAGCCGGCACGTGTTCTTTCAGAGCAATGTGCATGTCTGGGCCACATGACGGTGCATTTATTTCCAGCTGTAAATTAATAAATAGGAGTCCTGGTTTACACGCATGAAGTCTGTTAAATAAATGGCTTGCCTATGGCCATAGCTCAATTATCCAAATACAGATGATCCTCCCAGCCTATTATTTGCAGACTGCTTTTTATTTATTATCTTGAATCTGCTCTCCTTTTTGGCTCTTCCCAGTCCCTCCTCTCCTCCCCTGCATGGATAATTGAAAGCTGGTAGCAAAGGTGACCCCATCCGAAAGGTGATTTTATGAAGCATTGGTGGTGTTGAGTCATCCACGTTGCTGATGGATTTGGCTGCATACACACCTAAGGCAAAAGCCACCAAATGTTGGTGTGCGGGATCTCCACGCCATTCCTCACCTACCTAGGCTTGCTGCAGCAGAATCTAGCTTAGGACTGTGCCATGTGAGTTCTGCCAGGAAGATAGGACCCTTTGTGGCACAGTTGGAGGGAGAGTGATGGGGAAGGAATCAGGCTGGCTTGTAAGTAGGCACTGATCTTCCCTACTTTTAGGTTTGAGACTGAAAGACCACCCCATGTATTTTGCCCTCGCAGATAGGTCTGAAATAAAAGACAAACTGATTTTTCTCTCTACTGTGGAAGAGATGCATAGGGCAAGTTATGTGGGAAAGGGCGTGGAGCTTCCATGCCCTCTCTGGCAGCCCCACCTTCCAGGGTCCCCCACATATCTGGCAATCTGGAAGCTCTCTGAATGCGGGCCTTTTGGGTTTTTATGGAGGCTTCATGATTGATGATACCATTGGCCCTTGGTGATCAATTCAACCTTCAGCGGCTCTCCTCTCTCCAGAGGTTGGCTGGTGGGGCTGAAGAGCCAACCCTCTGATCACATGGTTGGTTTCCTTGGCAACCAGCCCCCATCCTGAGGCTGTCCAAGAGTCCACCAAGAGTCACCTCATTAGAACAAAAGATGCTCCTCTCACCCAGGAAATTCCAAGGGATTTAGGAGCTCTGTGTCAGATGTTCCTATCACTAAGGAAACTACAAAACTCTTAGGAGCTCTGTGTCAGGAACCAGGGTCAAAGACCAAATATTAGAACAAAACATTTTCCTAGCTCCCCTTTCTACAAGGGTTTTAGGAGCTCTATATTAGGAACCAGAGGATGAGATCTCATTCTCTCTCTCTCTCTCTCTCTCTCTCTCTCTCTCTCTCTCTGTCTCATGCTCTCTCATTATACCACAATATCACAGGAAGCTCTGGCTGCTGGCATTTGCCTTCTAGCCCAGTTGTGCAGAGCAGGGTCCTTGAGCGAGCTCTTTCTCATAGCTGGAGGAGGCCACAGGGACCTGGGCAGAAGACTCTTCCATGGGAGAAGCCTGGAGTCAGGGTGGTACAGTAGGAACCCCAGCTAGGGATTAGCTGGCTGGCTCCAGCCCCCTCTGCCACCACCTTGAGTAGAACAAGGGCAATCTCCACCTCTTGTCAGTTTCACTTGAACCTGGGATTGGCTTACTGTTGTCAAATAGACAATAAACAGTGTTTTGGTATAAGCATGTCCATGCAATATTTGGGACATACTTAAAGTAAAAAATTACTTATTATCTAAAATGTCAAACTGACTGGATGCCCTTTGTTTTAGCTGGTAAACTCACTCACCTGGGGTCATTTTGCAGTTGGAGGGCTTTGGTTCTCCTCCGTGTGGCCCCCTGTCCATCAGTAAACTGGATGGGACTCCTTTAAGTGGTGGGCTCAGAGCAGCATTTCAAAAGGGCAAAGGTAGAAGCTATAGGCCTTTTAAGACCTAGCCTTGGACATCACATAGTACCACTTCCTCCTCATTCTCTTGGTCAAACAAGAGTCACAGGGCCAGTCCACATGTGATGGACAGGAAGTGGGCTCTAACCTTTGATGGGAGGAGCAGCAAAGAGGCACGGCAAAAGGCTATGCATCTGGGGATAAAAAAATTGCTGCAGTCCTTTCTGCAAATAGAGAGTCAGCCTTCTTCCCCATCACTTAAAAATTGCCTTGTATTCTACTGCACCATAATTTTTTAAATCTATTCTCCATTTTTTAATATTCAGATTATTTCTTTTTATGTTGTTATGAACTTTGTTTTAAGAAACAGAAATTTTTGTGTATTTGTCTAATTTTGTATACTTTTTTCACTCGAGTGAGAAATCACTGCCTTGATTGAGAGCCTGGCTTTATCACTTACTAAATGTGTGTCTGGGAGGAAAATCACTTAGCATCTCCATGCCTCGGTTTCCTCATCTGTAAAATGGAGGCAAAAATATGATGCATATCATGGGGTTACTGTGAAGATCAAATAGATACTAAATATAACATGCTCAGTAACTGTTGATCATTATTAAGATAATTCCTGGAAGTAAAATTATTATGTCAAGGGGTATCAAGACATATTTAGGACAATTGCTATATATTAATTCAAAGGGACCATGCTTTGAATTAAGAAAAACAAGTGCGAGTTCTAAAGCCTAGTGGTTAAGAATTAAGACTTTAGATCAGGAGTTAGAAAACTACTGCTTGTGGTCCGTTTTTGTAAATAAGGTTTTGTTGGAACACAGCTATGCCCTTTTGTTGTGTATTAGCTACTGCAGCTTTTGCACTACAACGGCAGAGTTGAGTAGCTGTGGCAGTGATCAAGTGGCCCACAAAACTGGAAATATTTACGGTCTGACCCTTTACGGAAAGTTTGCCAGCCTCTGGTTGAGAGTAAGAAAGGCCCAACGCGAATCCACAGTCTGCTGAACATCCTCCCTGTTGGTGACTGAAGTGTGTGGTCAAGGATGGTGTTCTTATTACTAGCATTCACATTACTCTCTCTCCTACTATCTTGGTAGATACTGAGCAAGGAGGCCGGCAAAATGGTTTCATCCACACCAAGTGGAAGAGCTCTACAGAGTACCAGCTACTTACGTACAAGGTGCTATGTGTGCTGTATGTGCATGTGCATCTGTGTGTATGTGTGTGTGCTCGTGTGTGTGCTCGTGTGTGTGTGTGTGTGTGTATATGCATGCACATGTGCATGAGTGTGTGTGTGTGTGTGTGTGCATGCATAGCCAGAGGGACTGACTGGTAGAGGGGTCATTTTCCCTGAGCGATTTCCAAAGTTTTCTGTGTTTTTAATAGGTACCGTTGACATGACTGTTCTGAGCAATGATGAAAGGTCCAGAGGAAGTAGTGTGAAAGAGTGGCCCATGTGGAATATATGTAAAAAAGCTCATCAGGGTAGGCAGGAGCCTTTTCAATGTTCCTACTCACCCAACAGTAATGGCACCAGCCCTCCCAGCAGAGGGTCTGTCACCTCCCTCACTCCTGATGCTGGACTGTGGCTTCCCCTGCACCCTTCCCATTGCCCAGGTGAAATCTGGTTTCTCCCCTTCATTCTGATGACCGAGTGCCATCATACGCTCTCCAGTGGATGGACTGCGGTGGGGGTACCTGTCAGATTCTGGGTCCTGCATGTTATGTCAGACATTGGTAAACTCAGAGACCTGATGTATGACATCTCCTTTTATTCTAACATCAACATTGTGAAGCAGGTCTTCTTAGCTTCAATTTATAGGGTTTGAAACTGAAGGTCAGAAGGTCAAATAATTTTCTCAAAGCCTCACAGCCATGTAAGGACTGAAGCTGGGATTTGACCCATGTGACTCCAAAAACTTGCTCTTTCTACTGCACTAGACCATCAATAGTCTAGAAGAAAAAAATGCCATTGTACAAACTTTACAATCAGAGTCAGGATGGGATATATATCAAACAGGAGATACATAAACACTAGAAGAATTCAGAAGAAGAAAGAGAAACCTTATATAGATGGAAGCATTTGAACTTGATTTTAAGTCCATAGGACCAAGAGAAAACAATATGGTTTTCCTTCAAAACTGAGATGTTAGATAAAATTAGGGGGAAAAAGGATGTCAAACCAGAATATGTTGGGTCAAAATTTGGGAGGCGAATGATAATCTTAACTGAAGAAAAGAAGTTTATTTTAGTCAATGGAAGGGGTGGGCCAAAGTGCAGTGTTTGCTGCAGGCCACATCTCCTAAGGGACCCAGATGTTACTGTTTTAAGTGGGGACTTTTGGGATGAGTCCATCACAGGCCCAAGACAATGTTTAAGGCGGAGTCATCATCGCTTCAATTGGGTTCTTTCCTTGGCTCTTACAGTTACCTGGTCTTTGCAGCACTTGCTGGTGGTGGAGCCAGTTGGGGAGGCCCTGCTAGGTCCTGGGGGCCCCTCTCTGCCCAGCATGTGCCCTGTACAAGCCGTTGAGGGAACAGTTATTATTCTGCACTGCTCTTCAGACGATTTGTCTGTGGACTACAGTTCTCAACCTCCACACCTGTGAACAGAGGCCTCTGGGAGCCACTTCTCTGGCCGAAACAAGAGCTCAGGGCACATTTCTCACCGAAGCATCCTGAGGCCACGAGACACACATCCGTGGGCCTTTGAGGAAGCTTTTCCTAAAAAGAGCTCAGGAAATGCCTGTTGGCCGGAGGAAAGGACAAGCGTGTGAACACAGCCGAATGTCTCTATCAGTTGCTGCCGAGCCCACTGCTGCAAGGAATTTAGGCATTTCATTTTCAAAATAAGATTTGCTGCTTGGATGTTCAAGCTGGAACTGGATGAGATTACAGACCGTTCAGCTCAGCCCCAGATAATGTGATTTGATTGGTCTGGGAAGAAACCTGGTAACGGTGTTTGTAAAATTCCCCCCTGGTGATTCCCATGTGCTGTCAGGGCTGAGAACTGGTCAGATATAATCCAGCCTGAATCCTCTCGATTTACAGATAAGGAAACTGAGGCCCAGGGAAAGGCTACAGCTTCGAGGCCCTCTGCCATGAAATGAAATGCAGAAAACCTGCTTAACTACCTTTTCTTCATATCGTGTTCCTTGCTCCTCCCTTCTCCATGTGTACAGGAGAGAGATAGTATTGAACTTGGGCCCATGGTCAGAACCAAACACCTGCCCTCCACTAACTCCTCCCTTCCTGGATACTCTCTGACCTGCCGCTACCTCCTGGTTACTTTTTGTTTCCCAAGTGACTTGGGTTTAATTCTTGTTTTAATTGATAAAATGTCCCTTCTGGAATGTCATGTCTGTTTTTCCTACTCTTTCTCCTGGAAGCAAATGGGAGAGATTTATGGCTCCTTGTAACATCCCAACCTTGTTTAGAAATTGCTTGTGATTGATTAAGTAATAAAAATGCTTTTAAGACAGGAAGGTAAATCTCCCTGCTAATTGCTCCGTGCTTTACATTAGAACCTTGTTACACTGCCTGATGCTCTCCAGGGTTGGACAACTTTGTAACTTCCATCACCCTGAAAAGTCACATTGGAAGCATTGTCTGCAGCTTTTTTTCCAGGACCGAGACTGTTAAAAGACACAGACAGATAATTAATGGGCCAATAAACACAACCGGCAAAGCATTTGAAACATGAGAGCCAATCCCATCTCGCCCCAGAGGGTGAGTTCCAGTGCTCATCTGGGCGTGCAGATGAGAGCTAAGCCCCTAGTGCAAGGGTGGTCCAGATGGGATAAGGATGGGGTTTCTCAACCTCCACCCGTCCCTTCTCTCTTTCTAGTGCAATAATCTTGATACCCTAAAAGATGCAAAGATCATAAGTCATATTCACTGGCCTGGAGCCAGAAGGGGACGGGACTTGCATCCTAGTAGGGAGGACACATTCCTGGCAGGGCACAGGGATGATGTTTGGTCCACCCAGCCTGGATTGAGATGGTTGGCCAGATATGCAGGCCCTGGAAAAATACAGTGATGCGGCCATCACTGAATTCATTCTCAATCTCCATCAATAGAGTCCGTGTGCTTTTATACAGCCCTCTGGAGTTTTCAAAACTTTTCAAAGCTACAAGTAAGTAGGTTTGAGATGGTTAACAGCTCCCTGCCCTTCTTCTGACTGCTGTCTCAGCGGTGCCCCATCCCCTGGGACACGGGCAGTTTTCTATCAGTCTAGGAGGCCCGGGGAGTGTCCCATAGGGGAAGGCAGGAAATGGGCCCCAAGGGAAGGGTTTCTGGTGTCAGGGAAAAAATATCCAAGGGAAACCGTGTCCAAGAAGAAACTTCTTGTCTCACCTAGAGCCAAAGTCATCTGACCCTTTCCCTTTTACCACACTTTTGTAGTGACAGCAGTTGAGGCATAGTTGCCTTGGGGGAGACCTGATTATCCAGAACATTCCGTCTCTCATAGATGGTAGTGATAGCAAGTTATTGAAAAGAGTGACAAGAGGAGTAATTTGTAATTGGTCTAAACTCAGGAAATCCTCTAGTGCTCTAACATTATGTGCTTTAGGCTGAGTGCAGTGGCTGACACCTGTAATCCCAGCACTTTGGGAGGCTGGAGTAGGAGGATCACTTGAGCCCAGGAGTTGAAGACCAGCCTGGGTGATATACTGATACTCCATCTCTACAGAAAATGAAAAAAAAAACACAAATTATTCGGGTACAGACGTGTGCACACCTGTAGTCCCAGCTACTCAGGAGACTGAGGCAGGAGGGTCTGCTGAGCCCAGGAGTTCAAGTTTGCAGTGAGCTCTGATTGTGCCACTGCACTCCAGCCTGGGTGACAGAGTGAGACCCTGTATCAAAAGAAATAAACAATCTACAGACTTTAAAAGCATTTTCCTGGGGATAGTACACTTCCTTCATCAAAATTTTAAGGGATTCACAATGCAAAAATAATTTTTGAAAATTTTCTGAGTTGCATTAAAACTGTTAAAAAGGTAGGAGGAGAATTAATTCTGACGTGGAGGTCAGGGAGGGCTTCACAGAAGTAATGACTTTTGGACTCAGCCTTGAAGGGAGATGGGGTTCTCCAGGAGGAGGAAGAGGAGGATTCTAGCAGAGGGGGGTCTCATGTGTACAAGTTTAGTTCTGGAAAAGCATGTCATCCCAGCAGACCAGAGAGAAGGCAGGCTGGAATGGACAGAATGTACCTGCTCAGCTGGTGCCCAGTCGCTGGGGGATGTGCTCAGATGCAGGCTAAGGAGTTTGGTCTCCTTCCTGTGTCTTTTGCATCAGGGATCTCTTTGGAACAAGGTCATGACCAGTTCAGAGGGGGTCAGTGGAGCAAAGCAACTTGATAAGCAGTGAAATCTGAAATGTTGAGCATGGTAAGGAGGGGACCTCCACCTCAAATATATGCCGTGGCTAGCTATTCTCAAACTTACTTAGGACTTCTCTAGAACCTTCTGTCACTCTGGGTCCCTGGCTTTTCTGGACCAGCTTCCATGGAAAATCATTCTGCTCTCACTAGTTACTGTGGAATAATTTATTAGCCAGGGATATGGGTTTCAGATTTTGACTCTGGCCAACTGAGAATGATTAACTTGTGTTAAGGATGGGACACAGGGCAAGTGACAGGGCCAGAGCATGGATACAGGGATTTCATTATGCTCGTGTCACGGCATTACCTAGCTATTCCACTCAGTGATGCCTATGAGATACCCGCTCTTTAATTGCAGAGAGGAGCTATCCGCATGGGAGAGGAGACTTAGCTCGACCCCAGGCTTCCTTGGCATCCCTGAGAAGCGACAAATCTCAGACCCCTCAGTATGCTAATAGGATAATGATGAGAACACTCACTCAAGGCTTGGTCCTGGTTTTAGAAGTGCTGCCCCCAGGTCTTGCTGTGAAGAAACTCTGCTGAGATTCTGTGTTCGGATGAGAGCGACAGTCTTCCAGCATAAGTGACAATTGCAAACAGACAGGGAGCTCACGGCCACCTCTGGCTACGGCTTCTGACCCGTTCTGCTGTTCCAGCTCTCCTGAGGTCCCAGTCAGGGGCTTTTAGTTCTTTTCTGGCAGTGGCCAAATTGTCCTACTCTATCCTCCCGTGGAAGGTAGAGATTGAGGAGAGCTAAAGAGACAGAAAGTCCCTGCCCTCCAGGGCCTGGCTGTCCCCATTACCAAGTCCAACAGAGTGAGGAAGTCCAGCCTAATTAAAGAAGTAGTTAACAATTAGTGAGCACACACCAGGAGCCAGGCACTGTGCTTAGTGATTGGATTATTAGCCGGATTATCTCATGGAATCCCCCCAATGGTCTCATGGACTATGTACTATGAGTGTCCCCGCTGTACTGATGACAAAACTGAAGACTGGAGAGGATGGGGATTAACATGCTCAAAGCTGTACAGTCAGCGAGGAGTGGACTTACTGTCCAAACCCAAACTACCTGGTCTCAACAGGGGGCATTGTTAGCCACTGTGCAGTTTACTGCTGTCACAGTTTATTGTTAGCTGGCTTTGATCTCCTGGGCATCCTATACATAGGTCAGGGGGTGGGCAAAAGACTTCTAGTTGGCTCTAATTTCAGCGATAGAGTGGATATAGAATAGGTATTTGTAAGAGATCTGAGTTGATGCAAGGGATATTGGAAGCATTTTGTACCTATAGGGGGATGGTCTGGTCAGGGACCAGGTGAGGTGCCAGACCCCCCCGTTTGGGTGGCTTGAGGCATAGAGGCTGCCCAGCAGGTTATTTCCAGATACTGCTCCCTAGTGAAGAGGAAACATCCAACTGGAGACCTAGAGCTAGTGGACTAGGAAGAGAGTGGTTGGTCCTCTGAGGGTGGACAGTACTGTAGATTGCTGAGTGGGGCTGGGGCCAGTGTCGCCTGGCTTATTGAGGGTGTCTGCATCTGGAGGCAGCTATTGCATCTCTTTGCCCATTTTCCTAGACTGCCAAGTAGAGCCTGTGTCCACAGAGATGTATAACAGTAACAACAGCCATCATTACTGTAGCAGGAAACTTAAAGAGCTTTCATTTGTTGGCTTGGATGGGCTTGGGTAATCTCCTCCTTCCTCTCTGCCCAGGGGTGGCCTGGCAACTGGGTGATGGTAGCCCACTGGGGTGTAGACTCATGGCAGAGCCTCCACAGCCCAACATGCTTCTGGGGCTCCATTTGCACAAACCACTTTGGCAAGTGGCCCAAGCATTGATTTCTCCTAGGGCCTCCAGGCCTCCCCCCAACGCCCCAGGAAGAATCTCATGCCTTTTCCTTCCAAGTGATGTCTTTTAGCATCTAATGCATTATAAGGAGGTAAATACATTTCTTAAATGTTTCAACGTTTAAGAGTTTAAAAGAAATGATTTGATCCCTAAGGGAAAGGGAAATATATCAGAGATAGTTTTCTACTCCTCATACATAAAGTGTGTAGAAGATTAGTCCCTGAAAGTGTATACACAGATTGAATAATTTATGGCAAGTATTTCTTAGCATTTCCTTTGGGAAATAGTGATCTATTGAAGGTATTTAGGCAGGAAAACAATACGACTTGATTTGTGAATTCTCGTTCAACCACTAAGGGTTATAATTAGTGCTCTCTGCCTGAGGATAAGGAGTGGAGCCCTCTTTGTTTTTGCCGCCCTGGTACCTAGCAAACAAGTGCCACGCACTGACTTGCTGCTCAGTGTGTCCTGAATAAATGAGTGAGTGTGGAGGAAGGTGTCTGGAGATGCAGGCGGGGCTGGAGTTAGAGTTGAAGGTTGCAAGTGGGGAGCAGGAAGTGGCTAGGGTCAGAAGAAGAGGACGGAGGAGCTCAAACACTTGCCAGAGGAGGGAGCTACCGAAATGGACTATGGGAAAGGAGAAAAATGGGAGGGTGCAGGACACGTTGTGCAAATGAGAAGGACGCTTATTTCTATGGTCTAGAAGAGGCCTCTGTTGTAGAGCATCGCTCTCCACTGGAACCTTCTGCAACGATGAAAGTGTTCTATATTTGTGTTGTCTGATATGGTCGTCATTAGCCATGTGTGGCTATCGGGCATGTGAAATGTGGCTTGAGTGACTGAGGCCCTGAATTTTTAATTAAAAAAATTGAATTTAAACTTAAATAGCCAGATGTGGGTAGTGGCTACCATTTTGGGCAGTGCAGAATACTCTTTTATCTTCAAATTACGAGCAAAGGTTTTGTGGGTCCGGGAAAAAGATGGAGGGTAGGTCGGTGGGAAGAGTATTTGATATGCCAAATGATAGTCTGGAAGACAATGGGTAGCAGCAGGAAATTTTACAGTGAGATCCCAGGTTTGGGCTGTTCACATAGGTGCCAACTTGGTGAAGAAATAAAATTACAGTATCCCAAAGACTATCTTTCATGTCCTTGACGTGTGAGCTGACTCGCAGCTGGAGTCATTTGTTCGTTAGTTTAATGGTCAAAAATGAAATCAAGTGTCAGAAATGCTCTCTCTCTCTGTTTTGCTGGCATCCAGCCTGGTCCAGGTGAGGGCGCTATCCGGTTTCCCTGCCAATTCATGCAGAGGTGTGTGGATGAGGAGTCACTGGGGAAACATAACCTGAGCCAGCCCAGTCTAGCTGGGTTTTTCCTGATCACTTACAGCAAATTAACACAAATTTGCTTTGGGGTGGGGGAGGGTTTTATTTTCCTGGCATCATGTACTTGTAATAAAAGTGCCCTTTTAAATAAAAAAAAAATCAATAACAACTTAAAATAAACAATAAATGTTGCAACATTAATAAAACATACTATGCACTAAATCTAGCTTTACTATGTAATGTGCACTATTTGCAGCTTGCATTTCAGGCTTGATCGTGCTTCCAACGGCTGGTGAAATGGCCTAAAACAGCTGTCAGATGGTGTGAAATGAACATAGGCACAAGGTAAATAAAACTCAAATGAACCCTAAATGTTCTGTCTCAGCAGTGAGACCAGCCCTGGATAACTAAGGATGGTGTATGGTCCATAGCTGTGAGTGCTTTAGACCTGTCCCTCCACCTGTCCCTCCCTTCTTCCCTCCTCTCCCTCATTCTCTATCTTCTTCCTTCTGTCCATGTGCATAGAACTTGAGGAATACAAAAGAAATTGAATGCATCTCTTATTTATAGGAGCTTACTATCAGTATGGGGATTAAACAGTAATTATATACATGCTATAGTTCTTCACTGGCTCCCTAATACTTAAAAGATATGGATTTCTGATCCATTGTATGTGCTATTTTCTCTCTCTGAATTGTCCTGGCTCTTCTTCTCCACTTAGAAAACCCCTATTTATCCTTCCAGAACAAAGTCAGATGTCATCTTCTCTATGAAGGCTTCCTTGAGCCCCCAGGCAGAATCGTAAATTCCACAAGGCACTGTGTGTCTTGTATACCAGCACCTAGAACGTGTCTAACATAGTAGGTGCTCTTTGCATATTTGTTAAGTGGGTGAATTCCAATTGGAGGTCAAATTTCAGGTCCCTTCTACTTTGTCCTTTCTTACAGTAAGTCAATGGCCATGCCTGGTTGCATGCTGAGGTCCAACTCTTGGGGCCAGACAGTTCAGGTTCCTTTGGTGGGCAACCTGGCAATCTAGTTCTCTTTTATATTGATGAATTCTAAAGAATATTCTTTCATCTTCTACTGGTTTATTATTATTATTCATTATTTTATTCCAAAATATTAAGGGGGCACAAATATTTTTGTTACATAGATACCTTATATAATGCTTAAGTCAGGGCTTTTGGCGGTCTGTCACCAGAATAGTGTTTATTGTACCCAATAGGTAAGTTTTTATCCCACATCTCCCTTCCCACCCTCCCCCCTTCTTGGTTTCCAATGTTCTCTATATTGTTTTGGCCCGTGTGTCCATTGTTCACCTCCCAATTATTAGTGAGAACATATGATGTTTGGTTTTCCATTCCTGAGATACTTCACTTAGGACAATGGTCTTCAGTTCCATTCAAGTTGCTGCAAATGACATTATTTCATTCCTTTTTATGGCTGAGTAGTATTACACGGTGTGAGTGTATGCGTGTATATCACATTTTCTTTATCCACTCATGAATTGTTGGACACTTAGGTTGGTCCCATATCTTTGCAATCATGAATTGTGATGCAATGAACATTTGGGTGTGGGTGTCTTTTTGATAAAATGATTTCTTTTCCTGAGGGTGGATATCTGGCAGTGGGATTGCTGGATTGAATGGTAGGTCTACATTTATTTCTTTCAGAAATCTCAATATTGTTTTCCATAGAGGTTGTACTAACTTGCAGTCCCACCAACAGTGTATAAGCATTCCTATTTCTCTGCATCCAGGCCAGTATCTATTGTTTCTTGAATCTTTAATAATGACCATTCTGATACAAGGTGGTATTTCATTGTACTTTTAATTTGCATTTCCCTGATGATTAGTGATGTTGAGCATTTTTTCATGTGTTTTTGGCCATTTGTCCATCTTCTTTTGAAAAACTTCTGTTCGTGTCTTTTGCCCACTTTTTGATGGAGTTGTTTAATTATTTCTTGCTGATTAGTTTGAGTTCTTTATAGATTCTGGTTATCAGTCCTCTTTTGCTGAATGTATATTTTGCAATATTTTATCCCATTCTGTAGATTGTCTTTTAACTCTGCTGATTATTTCCTTTGCTGTGCAGAAGCTTTTTAATTGAATTGCCTCATTCATTTATTTTTGTTGTTGTATCTGCTTTTGGGGTCTCAGTCATAAATATCTTTGGCTAGGCCAATGTCTAGAAGAGCTTTTCCAATGTTTTATTCTAGAATTTTTATGGTTTCATGCCTTACATTTAATTTTTTATATATTTTGAATTAATTTTTGTACATGGTGAGAGAAAGGGGTTCTGTTTCATTCTTCTGCATGTGACTATCCAATTTTTCCAGCACCATTTATTGAATCGGGCTTCCTTTCCCTAGCATATGTTGTTGTCTGCTTTGTGGAAGACCAGTTGGTTGTAGGTATTAATAGATCATTTTATTTCTGTGTTCTCTATTCTATTCCATTGGTCTATATCTCTACTTTTATACCAGTATAATGCTGTTTTTGTTACTATAGCCTTGTGGTATAATTTGAAGTCAGGTATTGTGATGCTTCCAGATTTACTCTTTTTGCTTAGGATTGCTTTGGCTATTGGTAGTCTTTTTTAGCTCCAAATGAAGCTGAGGATTATTTTTTCTAGGTTTGTGGAGGCAGGTGGTGTGACCTTGGCTACTGCTTGTGTGGGACGTTGGTGGGCACCTGTATGCATCACAGGACTGCTGCCGGTGGTGGCCTGTGTTGCCTTGGTTGGTGCCTGGGTGTGCTGTGGGACTGCAGCAAATGGCGAGTTGGGTTTTGGGAACATGATAGGTGCCTGTGCAAAGTGTAGGATCTTGGTAGTTTCCTGGACTAGTTGAGGGTCTTGGCCAGTGACCAGACAGATTGCAAAACTGCAGCCAGCAGCTGGGTGGCTCCTTGGGCTACAGTGGCTGGGCCACCCACAGCTGATGGGGGCGGGGTGATACGTGTCACCTCACTGGGGATTCATGGTGGCTGGAGCTTTCCCTCCAGCTCTCCCAGATCCAAGTGTGGCAGCTGTTGTATTGTTACTCAGGTGGCTGTGGGGATGCTATCAAGATGGCAAGATGGTGGTGACAGATGCTGAGGGCCGGTGAGCACCTGCTTTGCTCAGATCCCTAGGAGGTGGCCACTGGGGAGAGTCGGGGGTCCATGGCATCCAGTCACAGTGCATGTGAGAGCGTTTGCTCTCCCTGCTACCTCTCTGACCTGGCCGGGTAATGGGAAGGCAGATGCAGTGGAGCTGGACCTTCTGCAGACTGAGCGTTCTGGTGCTGAAAGTATAGATTGGCCTGTGGTACAGTGATCTGGGACCAGAAGTTGGTGGGACCCCACTGTGCCCACTCTCTAGTGCAATGCTCCTGCAATCTCCAAGCAGCTCGCTGGTCAGCTTGGAAGCCTGCTTTGGTGGGAGAGTCCCCTCACAGCTTGCATTTCAGTGTCTGCTGGGGGAATGCAAAGCCCTGGTGATCTCCCCTGACCCTTCCCTGTGTGTGGATGCTTCCTCTGGTAATTTTTGATCTTGCTGAGTGTAGCCTTTCTACCCTCCCTCTCTACCCTGCATTGGGTGTCTCCAGTTGCTTCTCTGATGATTCATAATACTCTCTCCAAGACAGTCCCTCCACAGGTGAACCTCTACCCTTAACCTTTGATCCTCTCCTTGAGAACAGTGACTGCAGGCTTCTTCTAGTCTGCCACCTTGGACCATGGCATCCTTATCTCCTACTGATTTTAGAGAACAATTAGTATGGGGTGGGGACAAAGCAGTTGAGATGTTGAAGGATCAGCCTCACTCCAAGCACAAACTAAAGACTTGGTAAGTTCTATAAAAACTACCTTTAATAAGCTCTGCCCCTGAATGATCAAAGTGAATCTTTAGAGTGCTATTTTCTAGTTTATGTGACCTTGGGAAATGACTTAATTTCCATGGGTTCAGCTTTCTGTAAAATGGGCACAATAATGCAGATGAGATCACGTAGGTACAGCAGTAGGACAATGCCTGACACATAGTAGGAGCTCAACATGGTCCTCTCCACCACTTTTCCTTCTTCTTCCATTTTCTTCTACTTTATCCTTCTTTTCTTTTCTCTTCTTTTTTCTTCTTTCGTGCTTTCTGCTAGCAAGGGTCTTGCATGCATGTCTAATAATTTGGTTTTGTTTGCTTCTTTTCCCCATCTGTCATAACTCAAAGACCCTTTCCCGCTATAGGACTCTTACATGGCCTTTGTTGATTTCCTTGTCTGCTAAACTTCCAGCTTAGACTAGCTTTCCTGAAGAATATGTGAGAGCAAATTTCTAGTACGTGTACTTAATAGGTTAATTGCTTTCAGGGGACCCAACTTGGCCCATATTTAGAATGCAATAATGAATTGTGCTTTAATTGGTTTTTCCTCATTTGGAGGCCATGGTGGGGAGCATAATTTCCTCACATTCTCAGTAGGACCTGTGGTTAGAGTAACCACTGAATTCTGTCTTAGCCAGACTGAACGTGGAAGGCTCTTCTAGGACAAAACACAGATCTCTGTTCTTTCCCGCAAATGGGGCCACAGATGCAGTTCCCCGCATGCCTGCTGAAGTACTGAATCCAGTCCTGGGGGGAGAGTCTTTCAACTGCGTCATTAACAACCTCATTTGCTGCATTAGTTAGACTTCTATGACAAGGTGGCTCCTTTGGATATGCAAATACTGTATCCACAGGAAGACCAAAAATTTTTAAAAATCTAATTATCTTGGTTTCAAGGAACAGTAAAAAGATGATCATATATAGCACCCTGAGGAATGCACGAATGACGGCTTTGACACTTTCTGAGTTCCATCAAATGACTGAGGGGGCACACGCTTGGGCATTGGCTGAGCTGATATCTTCTTTTATCTTTGCAGCCCAGGGCCTATAACTTAATAGGTAGGTGCCTGGTGGGTATTTGTTGAAATAAAAGGAAAAATTCCCAGGGCTTTAACTAAGATCGGAAAGGACTGCTTGATGTGGGAATATGGCTTGCATGATACACTTTTTCTACTCTTCAGCTTGCTTTGGGTTGAAGTAGTGCCTCTCTTTTTCGGCACGGATTGTACCTAGATTTTGTCATTTGAGTGAGCTTAATGGGGAGAAGGGGAGGGAGAAGAGGACTCAAGTTTGTTTTGTTTCATTTTGTTTTTCACTGCCTACTACAAACCAACCCACTTTTACTAGGCACTTTTCTAAACATTGCTTTTGCTATTCTCATTTACAGAAGTGGAAAACTAGGCCCAGAGAGGTTAAGAAATATGTCCAAGCTCATATGACTAAGCCAGCATCGAAACCATGGTTACCTCCATCTAAAACTGATGCTTGTCCACCAAAACCATAATAGGTCAAGGTGGGGACAGCAGAAAATGAGGGGTAAAGGGAGCACCACCTACTGAGATCTTGCACGTCAACTGGCTCAAGGATTTTTGGAAACCCTCTTGGGGCTGTTGTAAAATGAGCTGTTGTCTCTCCACTCTCCATCCTCTTCTGGCGGCCTCTATGATTCATATGTTAGTTTATCTCAGGGATAACCTAAATTGCAGGTGGACTTTAACTTGGCAAATCCCTTAAGGAGTGCTGTGATAGCAGGTAATGAATGGGCCTGGAGATTGTGGAATTCATGCTTAGAGACCCAGGTCCTGGAGGTCAATGCATTTCTTAATGCCCAGAAGAATGTCGCTCTAATAAAATGAAGCTGGTAAGAAGCTTAAATGCCTCTCCCCCTTAGGCAAGTGCTCAGAGGCAGTGATGATGATAAATGGAAGACAAATTCTAGCTGCCTGCAGCCTCCAGCTTGCTTTGCTTTAGCTCCCCAGGCAGCTTGAGAAGGGGAGCACCCCCTTTTCTCCTCTTGAGTTCCTCCCAACCTCTCGGCCAGCGGTTCTTGGCAGTCCCCGGCCACAGGAACTCATGTAGCCTGCAGGGATCTTTCTTGCTATTCCTGCAACTCTCTCTGGGCCATTAGGGTAACACCAGGCCTATACCATATGTCGCCTTCTAGGTCTGAAATTTGGTTCTTTTAGAGTGATGAGTGTCTTTTAGAAGAGGCAGCACAGCTTTGGGGGGAAGCACAAAGGACTTTGGAGTTAAAGGACCTGGGTTCGAATCCAATCTAGATGGTGTTTTAAAATGACCCGAGATTTCCGGGTGATTCCTCATTCTGGGAAACAGGGGGCATAAGTCCTCTCAGCAGAGTGAAATGTCAGCCTTCATACATGTAAAATCAAATGCTAGTAGCACAGGCTTTGGGGTCCGACGGATTCAAATTCTGAACCTGTTGTTAACCAGCTCTGGAAGTTTGAATAAATGTCTTAACCTTTCTGACTTAAATTTCTTACCGGTAATTTAGAGATGGGAATAACTATCTTTTGGGGTCTCTGTGATGATTAAGTGAAATAATGCACGAGAGGGGTTGGCATACCATTTGGTACACAGAAGGCAGTCCATAAATGCTAATTCGCTGCATTTGCATTATGCAGTGTCATTTTTGTTTCTGTTGCAAATATTGTTAAGGCCATGGAACCCATAGTGGTGATACTGTGCCCACCCCCCTCACCAAGGCACGGGGATCTCATCCCCCTGCCCCAAGGGCTCATAGCCAAGTCTTGCCGCTCTGCCTGAGATAAAGGTTGTAACCAATAATTGGTCTGTATGGAGATACAAAAGCCAGCCCCCTTATCTTAATTGGGGCAACTCTGCAGGGTCCTGCAAGCTCCAGAGCTCCCTGTGACATGGGACCAGGGCACTGTTGCAGCTGCACGTTACTCAGATATTGCAACTGTTGCAACTAACCCCTTGCTTTGTTCCCCATCCTACTCCCTCATCCCTCATAGGTGCTGTTCTTGAGAGCACCCCCATAAAAATCTCCTGCATGGAAATCTTAGAATCTCAGACTCTTTTTTCCCCAGGAAATCCAACCCCATAGCTTTTTCTGTGGTTATAGATTTGCATAATACGTTGTGTCCACTTACCAGGAGGGACTTAAAAATGGGCCTAGAACTTGTTAGGATAGCTCAGATGTGCTCTGGCCAGTGCAGAATAGTTTAACTGAAGCTCAGTGACCTCCAAGCCACCACAACGCAGGTTTAGTGTCTGGTCACAGAACTTCCGAGATCCCTCAAGCGTTTAAGTATTCCACTCAACCAGGAGAAATGAGACGCATGTGAGAGTGTCTCTCTTCTTTATTATCTCCCTTAAAGTTTATGTGTGCGAATATGGTCTGGTTATGAGTTAACAATACAGGAACAATCAATACCAGACTCTGAAAAAGAGAACTCACAACATGTCTATAAAACCGAAATGAGCATCATAAAACAATTATGGATTCAAGTTTTATTTTCTTTTTCTTTTTTTTTTTTGTTTCTCACTTGGTAAGAGGAGTGGCTATCTCTGTGCTTCTAAACTAGAATTTTAATGCTTTTGGAGGGGCAGAAAGGTCCTTATCCATCATAAGGGTCATGCCAGACGCTCCTATAACAAAAGACACGTCAACAAAAGAAAAGCCTAAAGTTTATTTAATCAAAGCTTTATGTGACACGAGAGCCTTCAGAAATGAAGACCCAAAGGCCCAGACAAAAGTGTCTGTTTCAATGCTTAGGTTCAGTGAAGAACGGACAGCCGTGCGGGAATGTGATTGGACAAAAGGGTGTGACGTAATGGTAACAGAGCGAGGCTGGACTCCAGCAAGCTATCTGCCCAGATTCTTCCTGGCCTCTCGGTGCAGCCTTCCTTCCCCCAGGTATGGGGAAGGATCCTGCTGGGATGGGGGTCTTCAAGGGGGAGAGGGGAGGGAGAGAGTGACCTTTCTAGGTTTCCTGGCTTGCTTTAGGGAGAGGAGTTCTAGTGTCTATGACTTGCTTTAGAGAAGAGGAATTCTGGTTTCCACTGCTCACTTCAGGGGAGAGAGAGGGGCGAGGGGTGTTGCTTCTGAGGCCTCCCAATCTCCTGTAGTTCAAAGTACTCAGGAGCCAAAGCACCATACTTTGGGGTATCATGTTCTGAGCTCCAACACTTTCAAAATCCGTGTTACTTTCTGGAGATATATATACAGAATTCTACCATTTTTTTTTTTTATTTCACTGCACTGTATTTTGTTGACTCCATTTGCAAGAAGACAATAACAGGAGCTAACAAGTCTTTGGTAGGTACTGGGTACTAGCAGCTGTGGAAAGCATGTTACAGATATTTTCTTGTTTTGTGCTCACAATGACCTTGAGAAAGAAGGCACAGTTATTAAGTCATTTGCCCAACGTCACACAGTTTTCAAGAGGGACTACAAAACGTGAGCCCTGGTGATGACACTTCTCAGCAATAAGGTGGATATTTGATCTTCCCCTGCCTGTTGGGGGAGCCTGTCACTCACTTGTTCGGAACTTGAGCAGGGAACAAGGATATTCTTTTTGGAGCCCTGGAAACTCACACTCTCAGCAGAAGCGCCTGGAAGTGAGACTTGACCCAGGGAATCCAGTTCTGCTCCCTCTCCCAACCTTTCTGCTTCCTACCTCACATTCATTCTGAATTCCAAGCAATTATGCAATGTCCTGCGACCAAAGTTTCTGAATAAACATTACTCAACATCTAAAACATCATAGGAGAAGAGGAGGAAGAGGGAGGCAAACTGAGAAAAATGCATATAATCTGATTTTATAAGCATTACTTTGTCACTTTATTTAAAACTTTCCATTAGAGGCACAAGTGCAAGACATCCAGGCAGTGGCTCTTTGTATCTTTTATAAAGGGAAATGGCAGCATCATTGATTTTTAATATCCTAAATATATTACCTAAATAAGGTAATGACCAACTTTGTAAAGTTGCCTTAGAGGGTGCGGCCAGGCTGACTTCCCGAAGCAAGAAGTGATTTTCTGTGAAGTACATTTCCAAACACCTTTTATAAACACCTGTCACAGCTTCAATGGGCTTGTCAGTTGTAAATGCTTCCAATGACATCTCTGTGGGATGTGCCTTTTTACTATCTTGTGACCCTAATGGAGAATCATTTTGAGGGTGTCTTTCCCACGTACTGACAAATTGGCTTAGGGAGGAAAGGCTCAAGATCCTTTAAAGTTGTTGACATGAGTTCTTTTTATGGAAGCAATAACTCTCGCTCTTGAAATGACATTGCATATGGTTTCCTATATGCCATAATTATACGTTTAGCACCTGAACGTTTGATGTGAGCCTACAGTGATGCCAGGGTGAGAGTTTCCAGAACATTCCCTTCTCTTGGCCCTGGAATGATTTCTCTGGCCACAATTACGTTTTCAGAATGTTTGGAGAGCTATCTTCTACCTCTCTGGTTACTTTTCCCATGAAGTGTGAATAGGTGGATAAAAGTTTGCCTTTTATAAAGCAAAATGGCATATACAATTTTGTGTCATTGGAGTCTTTGTTCCCTGTGGTAATTGTTGCCTCCTTATAAGAAAGCAGAATATGTCCTGTTTTGCAGGGAGATTTGGAGTGAAAGGAGAAGGCAGAGGACCCAGAGTAAAGTTCAGGTGCTGGAGAGGAATGAATGCTTATTCCCCAAATACTGATTAGGTCTCATTATGACTCTGCAGGAAAAACATGACACCTTGTTTCTCTACTCAGAACCTGATTTCTCCCTTGACATTCATTGTTTATTTCTATGGCGAAAATAATTGAGAACAGATGGCCTCTGGTCCCCTCCAGCAGTTTGGATGAAATGTAGGCACTTGACTGCCTGCCCTCAGCTTAGTGGAGCGGGTCTGTACTGGGACTCCAGATCCCAGTAGTTTAGGTTCAAGTCCCATCGTCTAGTTCCATGTTGTGGCATCTTGAGCAAGTTAGACTCCCTGTGCCTCAATTTCCTCATTTGCAAAGTGAGAATACTAACAGTAGGTGCAGTGTCAGAAAGCCCCAAGCAAGTAGTGTGGTGAAACCAAACAGACCAGAGTTGGAATTCTATCTTTGCCAGTTACTAATTTTCTGACCTTGAACTTATTATTTGATCTATGCTCTAGGTGTATTCATAATGATGATAATAATGATAGCAACATAGCATCTACTTCACAGGGCTTGTGGAGATGATTGATAAAGATAATATCTATGTTGTGCTTAGGACAGCATCTGGCAGGTAAGTACTCAACTCAATAAATGTTCATTTATTATGATTAATGCCATGGTATTTTTTTTTAATTGAAGGGCATATTGATAGCATCCAGTGTGGACACCTGGAGGTCATTGTAAGGCTCTGAGGCCCAGAGAGGAGGTGCCTCTGAAGCAGGGACCAGTCACAGGAGGGGAAGAGCAGTTGCCATGGAGATCAGCATGGAGATCAGCTGCCTGCAAATGGCCTGCCATGCCCACGCCACCTCTACTTCTTAAAGCGCCACCAGGACTTCTTAAAGCCATCAGCTGATTCCTGACCCCACCCCCAGGTTCCAAGTTGGAATGTGGGCTTGTTGGTGTCCTGGGAATGCTCACAAGTCCCATTGGTGACAAAGACTCTCTTTGACCAACCTTGAGCCAGGCTCCTCTTTTGGAAGGGGCCTTGTCCTCGGTCCATGGCCTGCTTAGCACAGTTTTAACAAGAATCCTGCCGAGTCTGTTAGCAACCCCCCCCACCCTTGGGATCTGATCAGATGCCTCATCCACACCCTCTGTATCTACCCACCTGCCTGGCCGGCCTGCAGCAAGGATCCTGTTAGGTCTGTGGGCCTAAGAGGAAGAGCCTGAAGCACAAAATGTGTTTTTGCTGGGACAAAAATAAGGACAGATGCCAGGAAGACTCAGATCCTAGTAACCTTAGATGCGAGCTCCATTTGGCCTTTGTCACAGGCAGGTTTTTAAAGGCAAAATCAAAGAAGGGATGAGGACTGGGCTAATATAAAGTTCTTCCAGGAATTCTCATCAGTTTACAGAAATTATATTGATGAGTGATCAGCTATACGTTGTTAAGCCACAAGGTGTGGGATATAGTGTCCCGTGAGGCATTATTAGAATAATTTGTAGCTACTTGTGGCAACAGCAAGCAGTTTCAATAGAAGCATACATAGCTCAACAGGGGGGAAGTAGGACATGATTGCTGTCTCCTTTTAGTGCCTCTTGGGGCCTAATAATTTGAAAGGACTCACATTCCTCAGATAAAAGTTCTTTTCTTCCCTCAAGCCTATTTAGCCAGAATGCCCCTCATTCCTGTTGTGAGTGGGATATTGTATAATTGTATAATATTCATAGTAATTCATAGTAATTAAGGGTAATTTTCCATCCACTGATTCCACCCTGCTCCATGGCTACAAATTCCCACTCGTCCTTGCTGTATTTGGAGTTGAGCCTAAACTCTCTCCCCAACCACAGAATCCCATTGCAGGGGGCCCTGTACCCATCAAATGGTCCACAACAGTCTTCCTTACTGTGCATTAACATGTGTCATTGGATAATTTTTTTGTTAACAAAGCCCACAGTTAACAGAGATTTTGAGATGAGCACTCAGTCTCAGGCTGCAGTTGGTGCTAAAGAGCCTTGTTGGGGTCTGGGGCAAGGGTGTGTGTGTCTGTGTGCATGTGTGTGTCTGTGTGCACATGTGTGTCCGTGTGCACATGTGTGTCTGCGTGCACACGTATGTCCGCGTGCACATGTATGTCCGAGTTCACGTATATGTCCGCGTGCACGTGTGTGTCCACGTGCACATGTATGTCCGCGTGCGCCTGCACCTAGACACTGGCTTGTCTCCTGTTTATAATATGGCCCTATCTTTCCAGGAGGAATGGATTAATAATCTACATAAGGCATTTAATTAAAAATATGTCATCACCTCATTACTATCTTCTCGGAGGATGCGTCATTATTCTCTTTCATTAATAGACGTGCTGATGCCTGAGGCCGGCTGCCTGCAGAGGCAGGTGTGGAAGGAGGGTGGTGCAGGAGGGGGTTTTCCTGGTCCCCTTGAAGGCTGCTCCAGTGTGCCCAGGAGCGTAGCCTCTCCCTCTGTCTCCCTGTTCCTGTTCCTTTGCAGTGCTCACCCACTAGATGTCTGATCCCGCCTTGTGGTGGGGACAGGGCTCCTAGCTGCCTCCGATGGCCGCTGGGCCTCTTGGGCAGCTCCTCTGCTCAGAAATCACGAAACGCTGTGGAGCCCCAGAGCGCAGCAGTCCCCACCTCCAGCTTCCTTTCAACTGTAAGTACAAGGAAGCTGAAAGCAACACAGAGCGGCCCCAGAAGAAGGGCCATGAATTATTCATCTCGTAGTCTGGGCTCTGGACTCAAAGCGCCTCCTCTTTCCCCGTCCTGAAAAGGCAGCCAGTGAGAAAAGCTCCAATTCACCGGCTGAATGACTGCATGTGAATGGCTGGAGGATCCATTTCAAAGCCACACTTAGAATTGGACTATTAAAAAAACGCAGCCCAATTTGTTTCAGAAGCTGCACTGGAAATGAATGAGGGCTCTTCCATCTCTGCTGGCTATTAAAAAAGCTTTGCTCCTCACAGAGCAACTATTTTAATTAAATCAATAATTATGTCTTATTGAATTCAATGCTCTTCAGCGAAAAATCAGCACAGAGCCTTTGAAAACTTAATTTAGGCCAACGGCAGGTTGGGGGAGGAAGTGAGAAGAGAATCAGAAAGGACAGTGGCTCTTTAACCACACCTGTTAGACGGGCTCCTCCCCATCCGCTGTGAGGGAGGGACCATGGAGAGTCCAGCTTCTGTGTCTTGGGAAGCTGTAGGTTTTTGTTTTTCTGGAGGTGGGGCAGGGCAGGGAGATATTTAAAGCCAAGCTTTCCAAGTTTTTTTTTTTTTTTTTTTTTTTCCTAGCTGCAAGATGCCTTCATTGACTCAAGGCAACTGGCAGAGTGTCCTTCTGTTGGCTCTGACTGGCTGCTTCCAGCTGGTGTCACCTCTGGCTGCCTGTTCCACAGGTGGACATTTGCTCAATCTGAGCCTGGCAAGTGATCCAGGTGAGTGAGCGGAGCAGGCCAGGTGGGGACGGAGGCAAATTGGGGAAAAGCATGCCTTGGCCTACAAGGCTTGGCTGAAGCTTAGCTCTAGCTGATTATTGCTGTACAGAAACAGAGCCCCGTGTTGCTGGTATTTTGACTTTTTCCCAATAAAATCTGGAAATGCTGGCTTTTCTGTGAGTGTCAAGTTTTAAATATTGGCTGCTGTGCTAGATACAATAATTTGTTCAAAATAGTCACCATCCCTTTGTAAACTAAAAATAAAATCTTTCTTTCCCAACTGAACTCACCCTCTCTTGGCCAAGGGGACCCCAGAAAAAGACCTTAAAACTGAGTTCCCAGCTATGAAGGGAAGGGTAGGTGGACATGCCTCCTTGTACCCTTTTGGAGTTTAGACACTACAGCTGACCAGTAATGGTAAATAGTGATCATAAAAGTGACAAAACAGACTCTTTGTGGCAATAAGATACTAAATTGCAAATAAGACTTAAGGCCATGGAAGATATAGATTAAGTCAAGCCTGCAGGCCATCAATTTGCTTAACAGATCACTTTGGGTATACTGTGGCTTTCTCTGTGATCAACACACTTCCTTACCTTAACCTAAAACATTCCTTTCTATTGACTCACAGCATTTAGGTAAAGCTTTATTTCTTCAACCAGTTATAAATCAAAGAATCTCTGAACCCACCTATAACCTATAAGCTCCTGCTTCAAGATGCTCCACCTTTTTGGGCCATACCAATGTATGCCTTCCAGGTATTGATTCATGATTGTACCTGTACTTCATGCCTCCCTAAAATGAGTAAACCCAAACTGTAACCCTACTGCCTCTGGTGCACTTTCTTAGGAACTCTTGAGATTGTGTATTCCTGGGCCATGGTCACTCATATTGGCTCAGAATAAATCTCTTTAAAATATTTTACAGAGTTTATATTTTTCCCCTGGTAACACCTTCTTACTAAGTCTCAGGATTTGTACTACACAGGCTGTTGGTATGGGGCTTGGTCACATGATATGCTCTGGCCAATGAAATGCAGTAGAACTGATGTGTGCCCCTGCTAAGTAGAAGCTTCAGAGACACTGCATGGTTCTGTCATTCTTCTTTCCCTCTGTTGCAAAAATGAGTTGGGAAGAAAAAAATTTCCTCTATAAACTTAGATCTGAAATGCTTGGGAGCCTGAGCCTGACAAATCAATTGAGAAAAGATAAATTAACAGGAGAAAAGACAAGGTTTTGTTTTCTCTCTCTCTCTCTCTCACACACACAGCCTCCAAATAATGGAAAACTTGAGGAAGAGCCACAGAAAAGGTTTATATATAACAACTTAACAAAAGAGGGTCTTTAGGATTTTAGTGATAGAGAATGGAATGTTCCAGAATGGACAATCTGTCCGGAAGTTCCCCATAGTGGGGGGTTATGGCAGCTAAATTCACACTTCCTGGTGCCAAGAGTCAATCTTTTCCAAACAGGAAAATTCCTGGGAGTGGCTCAATAGCAGCTGAATTTTTGGGAGGTTCTGCTTAAGTTTAGATAATGGTTCTTTCTGTACCTGCTTTCTATGCAGATATTTTTAGTTTAAAATAATCTTCATAACAATTTGGTGGCTCCTAATTCCTTCAGATGCACACCCCAGGCAGGACTTGCTCCTTTAGCCTTTGTTTCAGAATGGACAGACTGCAGTAAAGCTGAGGTCAGCCCAGAAAAGACAAGAAACACGAGCAAGAGAGAAAGCACAACGTTGTTGAATGTCACCGACATTGTGGTCATTTGTTACTGTTACAACTCAGCCTAAGCTAACTGATACATCTACTAAGTAAAAGAATACTTTGGAAATATGGTGAAAACCAAAAATTATAAATCCATGGATCATCCAATTTCCACCTATGTGCTACGGGAGGAAGTTCAACTTTCTTATCATGACATGTGGAGCCCTTTTCCCTCCATGCCAGCTCAACTGCTTTGACTTCTGCTTGGCCCTAGCTGGGTCACACTCATTGCAGGTCACTCTGCACCATGGGTGCCTTGCATTGGCTTGCACATATTGTAGCCTCTGTCTGTAACGTCCTCCTTCTCGTCTTGGGCTAAATCCTTACCCTCAAGATGCAGCTCAAGACCTACCTTCTCTGGATCAACTTTCTTGCACTTACTCATTGGGTAAGTTAGGTGGGGTTAGATTCCCTCCCACATACCTTTAGCGCACACTGTTCAGATTTTGCTCTTCCATAGCTCTTTCACCCATGATTGTAGTTATTCGTTTGTCTTTTCCCCACCACAATTATGAATTCTTTGATGTTAGGCTATATGCGTGCCTTGTTTACCATTGGTACTGAACAAATATTGAGTGAGTGAATATAAGTTTTTCCAAGAAGCAAAGAATGAACTAGTGGGTCTCTCAGAGATCTAACTGCAATTGCATATATTTCTGAGTATATACATTATACGTGTGTGTCTATATATGTGTGTATGTATGTGTATATTCCTGAATATAATAAGTGGTATGAAATGCTCAAAAGAAATCTGAAATGTTCTTAGGCACTCTAAGAATAGAACTTTATGTCGATTTCAGACATACCTTAGGAGACTGGACAATTAAATCTAATTCAAATGGGGTCCAAGTAGTATACGAAGGGTTGGGAATACCTACATCCAGATGATATGGCCCTATGACCCTACAGACGTTCACACAAAGGATCTTATAGGTGGGAGAAATATCCTCCTAGATCCATCAAAAATGCGTTACTTTTCAGAAAAAAAATTGAGGGAAGCTAATGAATGATGAGGAGAAATTAAAAATAATTTAAACTGAAGAAGATACCCCTGAAGGAACAGTTTAAACCACTTCTCAAATTAGGTGTCTTTCCTTGGCTTCCAGCCTGAACCCTGGAGTATCCCTGTTTGGCTGGAAAATAGGATTGTTCCTGACCCAATAAAGGCTACTTCTTTGAAAACCTTCAGTAGTAAGCAGAGCTGGTCCTCTAGGGTGCAAAGGGAACACAATGTCTGACTCTTCCCTGTTGAGGTTCTACAATACTAGAACATTTGTATTGGCTTGAGAAAGTTTGTACGGAGATGACTGGAAGGAAAACACTCCAGTTTCTTCATAGTGCAATTTATCATGAGGGGTGGAGAAGTCTAGGCTGGTGGTTCTCAACACAAGGGCCTAGACATGCATTCCAGAAGGATGGGTCACTGAGGCCTGAAGCTCTTCTGGACTTGGCCACCCCGATGGGATGATGTTGCTTTGAGCATAATAGCTGAGCACGCAATTTTAAAAGCTATGAGTTGACAAAACTGTGATCTTAGATCACATAAGTCTGGGACTATTACACAGACTTCAGAAGGACCCAAACCAGCAAGGACATAACTGCTGCAGTGGATAAGAGCATATCTTTCTGGAATGAACCAGCTTTCAACAGTGAAACTTTTCAGAAGCCACAGGGCAACTGGCCACCAAAAATTGACACCTTCTCATACCCTGACCATTGACCATCTGCGTCTGTCCAACTGGCATTTAGAATGAGGACTGACTAACCCCTCTGGACTGAATGAGCCCCTAGGTTCTTAGATGTTTCATGGGCAGTGAGGAGAGTGTGTGATTGATTTTCTTATTAATAATATTTGCCAGGTATCATTCTAGGTATTCTACACATAATCCTTACCACAATTCTTTAGGGGAGGTAGCATCATCATTCCTATTTAACAGATGAGGAAATGGAGTTACAGAGAGGTTAAGAAACTAGCTTAAGGTCACACAGCTAGTAAATTTTTACACCAGGCTTCAGATCTATGCAGACTGGTGTCAGAGATTAAAGCATTAACTGGAAAAATAGACGTAGCTGGAAAACAGCTTCTGTCCCTGAAGCTGATAAAAGAGGTCACCTTAAATGTGATTCAATAATTAATTGAAATTCAATCTAAATCAACAAACATTTACTCAACACCTACTCCTTTTCAGTTATTACACAAACTTGAGGGATTCAAAGAAAAAACTACACCCTTTCCTTAAGGGGCTTTTGGCCAGAAATTATTCTGTGTTTTGTCTTGTATCTGTTCAGACAGCAGCCTAAAACTGATGGGGAAAATGCCTTCTTAAGGAAAACCGCACTGAAAAAAAAATCCCCAAAGCAGCCTTCACGGATGCCTACTGTGTAGGAAAACAAATATAAACCCTACTGCTGACAAGCATCTGCAGGAAACACAGGAAGCATCTGACAGGGCCAGGCCAGACACCTCTACAAGAAAACAAGCACTCCACACACAGGGGTATGTTTAAACGCTGTTTCATTAAAGTGTTTTCAAACTGTGACCGACCACTAGTGAGACCTCTCCTGCAGCTCAAAAGCCTCCCCTGATGCTAAGTGGGTGCTCAGGAAAATGAAATCAAACTGATTTGCTGTCTTTGTAGAGTACTGTGTGTGTGTGTATGAGAGAGAGATTGAGAGAGATCTTGGGCAGCATTTTCTAGCCTGCAGTCAGAGAGAACCACAGAGCTCAGTTTCCTAGAGTAGCGCCTGCTTAGGGAGGGGAGATTCCAAGTTTAGAGCAAGGATTGGCAAACTTTTTTCTGTAAAGAAGCAGATAGTGAATATTTTAGGCTTTGCAGGCCATTTGGTCTCTGTTGCAACTACTTGACTTTGCCATCACAGTGTGAAAGCAGCCATAGACCATATGTAAAAGAATGAGCATGGCTGTGCTCCAGGAAAACTTTATTTACAAACATAGTCAGTGGGCCAGATTTTGCACACAGGCCAGAGTTTGCTGATCTCTGCTTTAGAGCTCTCAGCTCTGGTCCATTAGAAATAGGAAGAAGGGAAGAAAGATCCAGAACTTGATGCTATGGTGACTCAGAAACAGCGAGAATGGGAAAGCATCATGTAGAAGGTTAAGGTATATTTCTTCTTTTTTTTTTTTTTTTTGAGTCAGAGTCTCACTCCACTGCCTGGGCTAGAGTGCTGTGGCATCAGCCTAGCTCGCAGCAACTCCTGGGCTCAAGCCATCCTTCTGCCTCAGCCTCTCAAGTAGCTGGGACAACAGGCATGCGCCACCATGCCCAGCTAATTTTTTCCATGTAATTTTAGTTGGCCAATTAATTCCTTTCTATTTATAGTAGAGACAGAGTCTTGCTCTTGCTCAGGCTGGTTTTGAACTCCTGACCTTGAGCGATCTACCTGCCTGGGCCTCCCAGAGTGCTAGGATTACAGGCGTGAGCCACCGCGCCCAGCCCAATGGATATTTCTTGAATGGTATTTGCCACATTCAGGAAAATGAATGTATCACTTGCTGCGGCACATGGGTTTGGGATGGAGATAGGACGGATATAGATATATAAAACCTTTTTATTTTGAAATAAGTTTGGATTTACAGAAAAGTTGCAAAGATAGTGCAGCATTGGGGCTCAAAAATGATACCCCAAAGTAAAAGCCTATGAAGCAGCCTCAGAAGCAAAAGTTTCTCTTTGATCTTTTCCTGCCCTCCTGTCCCTTGTTCCTCATCTTCCCCCACGCTAGCCATAGAAATTAAAATCCTTCTTCCCCAAGGCAGGGCATAGAAACCAAAACCCTTTTTTCCCAAAGTCAGTCATAAAACCTAAAAGTATTACTCTGACTTTCCCCTGCCTTTCTGGGTAAGAACTGGCCATAAAGAAATTCTCTGTCCTACCTTGTTTGATTGTAGATCATAAGACCCCCATTCTAGAAAGGATACTGCCCCATACCCAGAAGGAAGGGAGGCTGCTCAGAATGGCCAAGAAGAGTCTGAACAGACAGGTCTTGCTCAGTTTCCCCACTCAGTCTATTAGTATTAGATCATATTCTTTTTATCCAATCACAGTTCTACATGACTACCCATTCTTCTTTAAACCCAAGCAAACAAGTGTATAGTTTTCCCTGTACCTTTTTCGGTCTTTAAATTGAAGCCTTCAGTGTCATGTAAGACTATGAACACATATCAAATTCAACAACCCTTCATGATAAAAACTCTCAACAAATTAGGTATAGAAGGACCATACCTCGATATAATAAAGGTCATATATAAAAAACCCACAGCTAACATACTAATAGGGGAAAAGCTGGAAGCATTCTCTCTAAGATCTGGAACAAGACAAGAATGCCACTTTCACTGCTTTTGTTCAAAATAGTACTAGAAGTCCTAGCCAGGGAAATCAGGCAAGAGAAAGAAATAAAGGATGCCCAAATTGGAAAGGAATAATTCAAATTGCTCTTGTTTATAGATGACATGATCTTTTATATAGAAAAACCCAATGACTCCACCAAAAACCTATTAGAACTAATAAAGGAATTCAGTAAAGCCGTAGGATACAAAATCAACATAAAAAATCAGTAGCATTTTTATTTGCCAATAGCTAATTATCTGAATAAAAATTAAGAAAACAATTCTTTTTTACAACAGCTACAAAAATACCTAGGAATAAATTTAATCAAGGAGATGAAAGATTTCTTTAATGAAAACTATAAAACATTGATAAAAAATTTTGAAGAAGACACAAAAAATAGAAAGATATCTCATGTTCATGGATTAGAAGAATTAATATTGTTAAAATGTCCAAAATACCCCCCAAAATCTACAGATTCATTGCAACCCTATTAAAATACCAATGATATTCTTCAAAGAAATAGAAAAAAAAATCCCCAAATTCATATGGAACCAGAAAAGACTCCAAATGTTCAAAGCAGTTTTGAGCAAAAAGAACAAAGCTGGAGGCATTATATTACTTGACTTCCAAACATACTAGAAATTGATAGTAACCAAAACAGCTTGATATTGGTATAAAAAAGACACATGGACCAATGAAACAGAATAGAAAGCCCAGAAATAAACCTACACATCTACAGCCAACTGATTTTCAACAAAGATTCCAAGTATATGCAATGGGGAAATGACAACTTCAATAAATGGTACTGGAAAAATTGGATATCCACATGCAGAAGAATAAAACTAGAATCTTATCTCTCATTGTATACAAAAATTAACTCAAAATGGATTAAAAACTTAAATGTAAGACTCCAAACTATGAAACTAATAGAAGAAAATATAGGGAAAAAGCCCCATGACATCAGTCTAGGATCTTTTTGAACCTCAAAAGCACAGGCAACAAAAGCAAATAGAGACAAGTGGGATTGCATAAAATTAAAAAGCTTCTGCACAGCAAAGGAAACAATAAATGGAGCAAGGAGACAACCTATGGAATGGGAGAATATGTTTGCAAACTATATAACTGATAAGGGGCTAGTATCCTAAATGTATAGGAAACTTAAACAACTTAACCACAAAATACCCAAATAACCTGAATAAAAAATGAGCAAATGACTTGAATAGACATTTTTCAAAAGAATACATAAAAATGGGCAGCAGGTATGTGAAAAAATGATCAACATCACTATTTATCAGGGAAATGATAATCAAAACTCCATGAGGTATCACCTCAGCTCAGTCAAAATGGCTACTATCAAAAAATCAAAGGTTAACTAGTGTTGTTGAGGATGTGGAGTAAAGGGAACCCTTACATGCTGGTGGAAATGTAAATCAGTAAAGCCACTATGAAAAACAGTATGGAAACTCCTCAAAAATTTAAAAATAGAACTTCCATATGATCCAGCAATCCTACTACTGGGTATATATTAGAAAGAAGGGAAATCAGTATACAGAAGAGATATCTGCACTCCTATTTTTATTGCAGCACTATTTATAATAGCCAAGATATGCAATCGGTATAAGTGTCCAACAACAAATGAGTGGATAGAGAAAATGTAGTAAATTAGCAGGGCATAGTGGTGTGCGTCTGTAGTCCCAGCTACTGGGGAGGCTGAGACAAGAGGATTGCTTGAGCCCAGGAGTTTGAGGTTGCTGTGAGCTAGCCTGATGGTATGGCATTGTAGCCCAGGTGACAGAGAAAGACTGTCTCAAAAAAAAAAAAAAAAGGAAAAAAGAAAAGAAGGAAAATGTAGCATAGATGCACATGATGGAATGCCATTCAGTCATAAAAAGGAATTAAATCCTGTTATTTGCAACAACATAGATATATATGGAGGATATTATGTTAGGTGAAATAAGCCAGGCACAGAAAGACAAATATCCCATGATCTCACTCACTGTGCCATCAAAAATGTTGTTCTCATAGAAGTAGAGAGTTGAATAATAGCAGGGGATGGAGAGGGTTAGGTGTAGGAGGATGGTGAAGGATTGGTCAATGGGTACAAAGCTACAATTAGATAAGAATAAGTTCTGGTGGTCCATGGCATAGTAGGATGACTAGAGTTAACAATAATGTATTGCGTGTTTCAAAATAGCTGGAAGAGAGTTCTTTAAATGTTCTCATCACAAAGAAATAGTAAATGTTTAAGGTGATGAACATACTAATTATCTTGATTCCATTATTACACAATTCATACATGTACTTAAACATCACATTATACCCCATAAATATGTACAATTATTATGTGCAATCATAAAAATGTGATGATAAAATAAATTTGCTTGACTTTTCTCTTGTTAGCCTGTCTTTTGTTATAGGGAGTCAACTGTGACCTTAATGATGGGGAGAAAAGGGACCACTCCCTTTCTGTCCCTACAACAGAGAGTTCCCATATATCCCCTACATGTACATTTGTCAAATCTACGAAACCTACATTGGTACTTTACTTTGGTATAACAAAAAGAATATACATGTTGGTACAGAGCTCCTAAAACCTTTGGAATTTTCTGAGTACTGCAACTGTCTTTTGTTATTCATAACAAGCCTTTTTCTGACTATACTTTAGTTTATGCTAATGAGATAACTCTTGGGAGTGCAGGGCAAGGACCTTGATAGTTGCAGGATGGGGTCTGATCGCCAGAGGAACCAAGCATGCGATTAGAGGGTTGGAACTTTCAGCCCCACTCCCTGACCTCCAGGGAGTAGAAGGGGAGTAGAGATTGAGATTAATCACCAATGGCCAATGATTTAACCAATTTTGTTTACATAACACGACTTCAATAAAAACTCTTGGGGAGGGAGGGGGCAGGGGCAATATTTGTAACCCTAACAATATTTGTACTTCCATAATATGATGAAATAAAAGAAAAAAAAATCCCCAATATAGCCTTTATGCAAAGATTGGTGAAGAAGCTGAAGGAAAGAGTAAAATGCTTTGTATTCAGTCTTAACTGATAAACTTGACAACAAAAAGTATCAAATAACCTCTTCAAGTAATCACAGAATGCTCAAAATGGGAAAGGATTTTTAAACAATTATTTCTTTTAACCTTATGCATCAGTTGAATTTTTGCCATATGCTTGTATTAGTTTTATAAATTTAAAAAAATCTAGTTTAAATATTAAATTGATAATGCTAAGTGGGTGGATGTTTGCTCTTTATTTTCTATATTTCTGTAGTCTATAATTTTTGTCAAGCTGCTCCATCTGTAATTACATAGATTAGTAAACTCAGGCCCATAGATATTAAATTTCTTATCCAATATTAAAAATAAAATAAAATAAAATAAAAACTCTTGAACAATGAGATTTGGAGGGCTTCCACATTGGTGAAAAACATCGATGTGCCAGCTGTGAGTGGTGCACCCAGAGAGGGCATGGAAGCCCTGAGCCGTTCCCAGATCTCTGCCCCATACCTTGGCGGGTACAGCTCTTCCATTTGGCTGTCCCTGAGCTGTCTGCTTTATAATAAACTGATCATGACAGTTAAAGACTCTTGAGTTCTCTGAGTCATTCTAGTGAATTATCAGACCTGAAGAAGGGGTTGTGGGGACCCCTGAATTGGTAGTTAGCTGGGTAGTTATGGGGGTACCCTGGGGACCCCATTTGTGCCTGGCATCTGAAATGAAGGCAGATTTTTGGGACTGAGCCTTTAACCTGTGGAGTTTGCACTAACTCTGGGTAGTAGGCGTCAGAACTGAATTAAACTGTAGGGCGACTATTTGGTGCTGGAAAATCGGTTGTCGTTTGGAAAAATCACATGCAATCACTATTCACTAAATTCCAGACTTTATTTGGGTTTCACCAGCTTTTCCACTCACATCCTCTTTCTCTTCCAGGGTCCAATTCTGGAACTGATTGCAATTAGTTGTCATGTCTCCCCAGCCCCCCGGCCTGTGACGATATTTTAGTTTTTCATTGTTTTTCATGTGAGTTTTAAGGAGTCAAATATTTTGTAAAATGTCCTTCAATTTAGTTTTTTTAAATGTTTTTCTCATGATTAGACTGGGGTTATGAATATGAATAAATATGACAGTATTACAGAGGTGAAATGTCCTCATTACGTTATATTACGGTATCTAATATCCATGTTGCTTCACTGGTGATATTAACTTTGATGACTTGATTAAGGCAGTGTTTGCAGATTTTTTCCACTGAAAAGTTACTCTTTCTCAGGCAGCATAATTTTAAAAGGCTTCTTTAAATAAAATAAATCATGATGTAACCATAATATGGTAAAGGCTTACCGTAGTAATATGTGGTATAAGCAAGAAATAGACCTTTGTAATTTAATAATCGAGTATGGGGATTGCTTCTTGCCATAGCCACACCTAGTCTATCCTAAATAAATAAGGATAATAAGACTCAGAGAAGTTGAACAACTTGTCTAAGTTCACACTAGCAAGGGTTGGAACAGGGCTTTGAGCCTGGCCTGTCAGATTCAAAACTTGGCTTATCAGTCAGGCTAGGCTAGGTTATGCTGCAGTAACAACTTACTCCAAAACCTTAGAGGTTTAGCACAATAGAGGTTTATTTCTTATCGTATTAAATCCTCTGCAGTCTGGGTACCTCCTCAGGGCTGTTGTCACTCATGTGGCGTTTCAGCAAGCTGGGTCACTTTGGCCTCGTAGCTTTGCCACGTCCATGTGAAGCCTCGATGTTCACTGTGGCAGGGAACAGAAAGACTGGAAATCACTCAGTGACAGTTCCCTGCCTGAGCCCGGAGGATTGCCTGTCACTTTTATCTACATCTCCTCATCCACAGCTTATCATCTGGCCTCGCCTAACTGCGCAGTACAGGAAAGCATGATTTCCTACAAGTGCATCAAGGCAGAACAGACATAGGCGAGCTTATTAATGACTCTCACCACTGATTATCTTTTTTTCTACCAGGCTATGTTACCTTAGCTACAAGGCTCAGAACAGCCTCCTCCCACTCAAAACTTCACCAACCCAGGCCTAGAGCTGCTTTTCTCAAGCTGGGTTCTGTGGAGAGAAAGTAGCCCCAAGAAACGTGCCATGAGAAAAAACATCGCATGAGCAAACACATTCGGCGAAGTTTGGGCTAAATGAAATTGAACAGGCTTCCTTGCTGTAGAGCTGCCTAGGACAGTTCATATGCTAATACAATTGGGGAACTCCCGAAGTCAGTGCAGAAAACAGTGTCCCCCAAACTTGCCCGACCTCAGAACATTTTTGTCATGCACCACGTGGAAGAATGGACCACACTTTGGGAAATGCTGACCTAGCAAATATTAAGCAGCAAAGAAATATTTATTTAGGAAAAATCCACTCTTATTTTCATACATTTAAAAAAATGCCTCCCCATAAGTAAAAAACAACTTTCGTGTGCTTTAGAGTTTACGGAGTTCTTCCACGTTCATTAGATCATTCAGATGATTAATCTTTTGAGTGGGTAGCATGTTCTCCTGGTTCAAAACAGAAAGAATGAGCAGGTATTTGATAAAAGTTCCCTCTCCTCTCATCCGTGCCTTCCATATGCTTAGGTTCCAATTTCTCCCCCCCTGCTGCCAGGCAGCTACTGTTATTACACTGTTCAGTTTCCATACAGACTTTATTTATGTACATGCAGGAAAATACAACATAGTTTCTCAACCCTCAATTTTTTAACAGAAAAGGAAAATTTTATGGTACTTTAAAATATGAGGCTTATTGAGGAATAATTTACACAAAATAAAATCCAACGTTTTATAGCGTACAACTCAATGAGCTTTAACAATGTCTACTGTCAGGCAGTCGTGACACAGAACAGCTTCATCACTCGGAAGTGTTTTCTCCTACTTCTTTTGCAGCCAAGCCTCTCCCTCCACCCTCAGCACCTGGCAACCGCTGGCTTGTTTTCTAGTTTTGCCTTTTCTGTAACGCCATATAAATCGTATCATATAATACGTAGTCTTTTTTTGCCTGGCTTCTTTCTCTCACGGTAATGCTTTTCAGATGTGTGTATAAGAAGTTCATTTCTTTTTATTGCTTAGTAGTATTCTGCTTGTTTGAAAGAAAAACTTTCCCTCTACCAACTTAGGTTGGAGGGGCCTGGGCTCTGTGAATTCATTGGCAGAGAGATTAGCAGGAGAAAGGGTTTATTGCACATGCACGTGGGAGCACTTTATAAGGAACGGTTCTTTAAACAGCTAGGGGTTAGAGTTTATATACTGGCTTATTAAGGTGGTGGGCTGGGGCTTCAGAAATAAGGTGTGGAAGGTTTTGATTAGGTTTGTTTACAAAATTCCTTAGGATGTGTAGGTCCTAAGGTCCCTGTGATAAAAGTCACAGTGCTAGGTCCCTGTGATAAAAGTCAGCCTTCTACTTTATAGGAAAATCTCCCAGAGGGGCATTTATGGCACCTAAATTCTTGGAAAATCTGCTTTCATTATTAAAGGGAAGTTCAGATAGGACTTCTCTCTGTAGCTGTGGTTTGTCTAAATGTTTTTGGTTTAAAAGTTTTTACGCTGTTCCTTTCACCCTGTATGAATGAATGTACCACCATTTTCTTCCCCATTCACCAGCTGATGGGCATCTGTGTGATTCTAGTTAGTGGTGATTATGGATAAAGCTGCTCTGAACATTTGAGTACAGGTCTTTGTGTACATGTTTTCTATAAAATATGTTATGGACTCAATTCTGTTCCTCCTGAGTTCATATGCTGAAGTGTTAACCCCATATCTTAGTCCACTTGGGCTGCAATGACAACATACCATAGACTGGGTGGCTTATAAACAAAAGAAATTTATTGCTCGCGGTTCTGGAGGCTGGGAAGTCCAAGATCAAGGCATCAGCAGATGCTGTGTCTGGTGAGGGCCACTCTCTGGTCAGAGACGCGTCCTCACATAGTGGAAGGGGCAAGGGGCAGCTCTGCGGGGTCTCTTTTGTAAGGACACAAAGCCCTCGTGACCTGACCAACTCCTAAAGACCCCACCACCTATACCATCATCTTGGGGGTTAGGATTTCAACGTGTGAGTTTTGGGGGGACACAAACATTCAGACTTGAGCACCCTAGTACCTCACAATGTAACCGGATGTGGAGATAGGGCCTTTAAAGATGTGATTTAGTAAAATGAGATGATGTGGGTGGGCCTAATCCAATATGACTGATGTCCTTGTAAGAGGAGATTGAGACGTAGACGACAGAAGCAGAGGGAAGACCATGTGGAAATAAACAAGGCGGTCATCTGTAAGCCAAGGAGGTAGGCCTGAGAAGAAACCAATCCTGTTGAGACCTTGATCTCAGACTTCTAGCTTCTAGAACTTGAAAAATAAACTTTTATTATTTAAGCCACCCACTCTGTGGTACTTTGCTATAGTAGCTTTAGCAAACTAATACATAGAGTAAGTTGTATCTTGCTTTTTTTGCATTTAAACAACATATTTTGGAGATGTTTCCATATTAGTAAATGAAGACGTTCTTCATATTTTTTTGAGCAACATAGTATAGCTTTGTGTGAATCTGATCCTTACACCCCTGTAAGGAAAGTAATCCTGTTTATCCATTGGTTAGAGCAATCAGACACAATCAGAGACTCACAAGGTTAAGTGAATTTTCCTAACTCTTAAGTGGGAAAAATAAAAGGTGGCCCTAGGTCTGTCCAAGAATAAGTCTTACGTTGTTTATAAAATCAAGTCTAATGGCCTTATCTAGGCTTTTGGCTTTGCCATAGTTTGTTTTCACCATTTTAAATCAACTCTTCCTTCCACTAGTCCCTCGACAACAAATCCTCTACTTCACTCAGTTCACTTCATGTCACATCACTTCATTTCACCCCTGTAATAGAGATAACTTATTTGAAATGTGTTTGTGTGGATTTCCATAGCCTGCAAATTTTGCTGCCCTAGGGATTTCTAACTTGGAAGCAACAAGTTTTAGTGCCTCAGAGGAAAGCAGATAACTTCTAAAGCAAAGCAGTGTTTACGTAGCTGCAACCGCCAAGACAGATTTCTGTTTTACTTAGAATCCAGAAAATAGGCACCATCCAGTTACCCGAGGACCAGCCCAAACTGGGCCTTCTCTGTTGATAAAATGTCGAGTTACCTTGCGGGTAGAACAGAGCTAAAAATACAAGTCATGCAGCTGAGGCATGCACAGTAGAAAAAGCTTTGACATCTAGCACCACCCAGAGCTAATGATTCCTCCCTATGGTCTGGGGCATGACTGTTGCTTGAACACCAGAACCCTTTCAAAAGCGAGGGGTCTGTTGGCCTAGGAAATGTGCCTCAACGTAAGATTCCAAATCAGGGAGACAGATTTGAGCCTCATCTCCTAGCTCCTTGCTGGCTGCCCTTGCAATAAAGGTTTTCTTTTCTCAAAAGCCAGTGAAGTAGTATTGGCTTCTATGAGCACCAGGAAGCAAGCCCACTTGCTTGAGAAACAGCCCAGTGTCATACTACTGTCAGCTTTAACAGGCAAGGGCCAGTCCTGATTGCAGGAAGAAGGCCAATGCATCTTCCTAGACAAGGGGATTGTGGAAAGAAACAGAGAGAGAAAGCAGTAGGAGAAGCAAGGGCTTTGACTCTGAGCTTAGATCACCCCAGTGGGCCCCGTGTTCATACAGGAAGTGGAGTTCTGAGGGAGGAGACTTGCTGCACTTCACGTCTGGGACTCTGGAGAGACATCGCCTCCCAAGTCCCCCTGTCCAAGCTTGTACAGTAAACTTGCTAGCTCAGCTAGAGCTCTCTTGAACTGCTCCAGGTTCCCATATGCCGTAGGTGGATCCCAAAAATTGCCATATGCGCTGCAGAGTGTGAGTTACAGAAAGTGATTGTATTGGTGCCGTCTGAGCCTCTTGGATATCACCGTGGCAATGAGTGAGTGGAGGCTTCTGGGAGAGAGCCGAGGCCTGGGGTAAGTGGAGGGCGTGGCAGAGGCTCAGAGAGATGCAGGGAGGTATCAAGAGCTGAGGGGAGGCCAACTCAGCCAGGGAGCCAGACGGGTGCTAGAATATGGTCCTTGTCCCAACTTCGTTACCAAGGGCATAGGGGCTGATAAAAACTCACGTCAATTATGCATGAAATAAACTACACTTTCTTTGTCCATCTGATTTTTTGTGTGTATCAAGCCAACAGGTAGAAGCAGAAGCAGAAGCATTGCATGCAAAAAAGTCACCATTCAATGAAAAAAATGCTTCTTGCTTGGGTTGAAGAGCCAGTTTAGATTTTTGCCTCACTGATGTAGGGTGTGGTTTTTTCATTGTTATGTACTGACATGTTGTCCATAGGGTGTCCAGCCTGACATGAGTTTTTGCCTTAAAACTTTGCTGAGTCCCATTTGGACTGCCCTGAGGGACGTTTTCCCTTTTATCAATGAGCAAGCATCCTTCAAAGTTGCCCTCTGAGGCTGAGGTGGCTGGCAGTTGCTGCAAGTAGAAAGCAGCCTGGCCTGGGACTACAGTTTCCAGAACCACTTGCATCCAAGTCTAGTCCCGTCAGAACCAATGGTGAGGAGCAGGAGTGATGAGTGCCTGGACCCTTTTGGAAGCTCTCTTCTCTCTTTCCTCATCTGCAGCCCGGATGACGAGGACTCTGACACCCTAGGGGTTGGGACAACTTGGGTTCCTGAATCACTGCATCAGGAAGGTGTTGCATTGGATTATTACAGGGAGTGAGAAATAAACTCCTACTGTGTTAAGCCCCTCTCATTTGTAGCAGTTGCTAGCATTCCCTTAATGAATAATTCCTCCAACAGAGGATTAGGAAATACTCAACATCCAGAATGGTGGTGCTGGTATGGAAAGGTATTTGGGAGAAACTTGTGGTGCTGAGACTCACCCCTCTTATAATTCATGGATCACTGACTATGTAGAGAGAATTGTACTAAGTAAGCATCGAAAAACAAAACGAGATAACAAGCAACCCCTTCTAAGGCAACTTGCACAGCCTTCTCTTATTTACAGAACGCTTCCTCACTCATCATTCTCATCTGACATTGAAAAATAACTGATGAAGCAACCAGAGTCAGGAAGACTCATCTTTAAAAATGTGGCAATTGGGGGGATCAATTGAACGAGCTGATAACAAAATAGTGCATAACTTAGCCCTTTTATTTTAACTTAAATGTACATTCTTTTACCAACATTCCGATGTAGGCGTTTGTGTGAGTGTGGATCCGCTGATTGACGTTGTACTTTGTTTTCCTTACACGAACTTAATGATGCATAATGCATCAGCTATAATTTCTAGGTTTAGTTTCTTTAAAGTGAAATCAAAACCTAAAATACTTCCAAGGCATTAGGCGTTCAGAATTCTTCTGGATATTATAATTTCCCCCAACTACATATGGTTGTTTCAACCATACCTAACTGGATAGCAATTTTTAAGGTTTGTTGCCTTTGCTGTGATTTTCCTTGGTATTTCACTAGGTTCCATAGAAATAAAATTTTTTTGCACTTGTACTTCCTTGCTTTAGATAATATTTAAAAAGTTTACCCAGTTATATTAATTGGGAAACCAGGTTTGTGAACAAAATTCTGCTGACATTTGATGAAAAGAGCAGTGTGTGGGTATATCATCTGTGTGACTCAGTGAGACAGTCTGTGTGATTAGCAGAGGAAACAGAATATCACTTGGTCCAATAAGTGACTACCCTTAGTGGTGCTTAGCCCGCAGACCCCTTTCTCTGGACAGGGAAACACCCTGCCATGTGCAAGTCTTGGTGAACGGTTCCCAGGCAAGACTTCAGCCCCGACTCCCTCTCTCAGTCAAAAATCTCTGTGTAGAAACCAACCTGGATGAATATCCTTACATGGCGGCTTAGTCTATTGTATTTGTAAAATTTAAATATTATACCAAGATGGAAATAAATGAACTGACTACCCTAAATTTCCAAGTTGCCAAGTAGGGGGTGGTGGTGGCTAGAATTTGAAGCTAAGCCTTTGTTACCCAATCCAGACTGGACCGGGCCACCTGGTGCAGGTGTCTGGATAAACCACCTCCTTTTGTCTTGGTCACAGGACAAAGCCTCTCCGGTCTTGTTCAGGCATTTAATATACTTGGCCAAGCCATGTGCATAGCTACTGCTGGGCCTCTACCACGTGGTTTGCTCACCCTAGGTTATGGCTACAATTACTTAATGCTTCCCCTTCTCCAAATCCCTCCCTCTGCACTTCCTTGAACCCTCTCCTTTGTTTCAGGATTCTCTTGGTTAATCTCTCCTATTGAATTTTATGCCAAGTATTTGCCAATACTTGCCAACACATAAATTTATGCCAATTTTGTGCCAAGTAATATTAAAGTATTACTCCTATCTCAGTGATCCTTCCCCTTTCCTCCCTGCCCTAGCCTCTACCCAGAGAGTCTGCAGAAGGTATGATTTTGTTGCTATCTAGGTACAGCTAAGCAGTTCAAAAATGAGCAGAGAGAGCAATTGTCTTGGTTCCTGACAGTTTTCACGTTCTCAGTTCCAGTTTTCTATCCATCTATTCATCCATCAGTTCGTTCTCGGGACACACTTACACCGAGTGCTTCCTGTGCTAGAACAAAGGGAAGCTACTGCAAGGGCTTCAGCTTTCACTCTGAGTGGGATGGGGGCCACTGAAACAGAGCATGGCTTGATCTGGGTTTAAAAGGATCACTTGAGCTGTCCTATGTAGGATAAGCTGAAGGGGGCAGGAGTGGAGGCAGGGAGTCTAGTTAGGGGCTGTTGCCATCCTCCTTGTGGGAGGCGATGGCAGTTGGAACCAAGGTGGTAGCAGTGGAGGGGACGAGAAAGAGTTGGGTTTGTGTCTTTCCGGACAGAGAAAACAGATTTGCTGGTGGCTTTGAACTAAATGTGGGTGTGAGTTGAATGTGAGTATGAGAGAAAGGGCAGAGTCAAGGTGAGTCAAGGTGGAGTCTGATCTCTTGAGATGGAGAAGACTATGGAAAAATCAGCGTTTGGGGTAAAAACCAGGTGTCTTCCTTTGTCCGTGGTAGGTTGGAGCTGCCTGTCTGACATCTAAGTGGAGATGATGCAAAGGCAATTGCACACATTGGATACATGAGTCTGGGGTTTCCTTGGTTCTTTTCTTTCTCTCATGTTTCATATCTAATTCACAGGAAACCTGCTTAAAACTTTCTCATGGTGTTGCTCCTCCCTCAGACTAAAAGCCAATGTCCTACGGGGACCTTGGAGGACCTGTGTGATCTGGCCTCCCTTTGCCTCTGGCCTTGTCTCCTGCTCACTGTTCTGAGCCACAGTGTCCCCTGGCTGTTCCCCAAGCAGGCCTGGTCTGTCCCTTTGCATTGCTTTTTGCATCGGTTATTCCTCTGCCTGGAAAGCTCTTTCCCCCAGGATGGGTAAACTCATTCCATCTCCCTCAAGACTTGGTTGAAATGTAACCTTCTGGGTAAGGCTTTTGTAAACAACCATCCTGCTGGTCCTCACTCCTCCCCAAATCCCTTCCCTCCTGTCCGGTTTACTAATTTCCTTCTAAGATCACACATATTTCACTCATTTTGTTCATTGTCTGTGTCCTTCCACTGAAATATCAGATCCAAGAGGGCAGAGATTTTGTCTGATAATGTGCTGCTGTATCTCCAGTGCCTGACACATAGCAGGCCCACATTACATGTTTATTGAATGAATGAATGAACTTGACTCTACCCTTTCCTTTGGTGCTTGCAAGATACATCAGTATCTTCATAATGAATTCCCTTTTATTCAAGTTAGGGTGAGTGGGGGTTTTGTTTCTTGCAATAGGATGATGTTCATCTCTCTTATATAAGGTCCTCTTCCTCCTTGTGGTGTCTGTAATACTTCGTAGCTCTGCAATTCTGTACCAGTGTTGCTTTGCCATGTGTCTAACTGCCCCAAAGACTGTAAATGCTCCAAGGCTGAGGACTATGCTTTATACAAGCCCATGGCAGTGCCTATGTTGTAGCATGAACAGCTGTCATTTATAGAATGAAATGATTTTAAGTTAAATTAACTTTCCTCTCATTCTAAAGTTGAGAGAAATTGTAAGAGAAAAACATCTATCAAAGGCTTACAGGTAAATCACTCATTTGTATCTTAGAAAAAGCTTGCTTTGTAGACAGGAAACTCAATTCATTCTTAAAGACAAGGGCCTCAGAGGAGGAGTGCTCAACTACTTGTGGGAATATTTTGCTAAACCTGGGCAAAAACAAAAACAAAACAAACATAAAAACCACAGCCAGAACACATATTAGAAACTGCTCTCAGGACTTTAAAATATATCAACTCCTTGAATTCTCAAAACAGTAGTGTGGGCATTATTATCATTCCCATTCTACAGATGAGGAAATCAAGTCTCAGAGACATGAAGCCACTTGCTCAGGATCACAGAGCTAGTAAGTTAGTAAGAGGGGAGCCAGGACTGAACTCAGCCCCTCTGGCTCCAGAGCCCACCCTCTAAAGGAACAGAGAGGGGAAACTATATCATCTAATAGACCTTCCATGAAAGTAATTGGTGAGATAGAGCAGTGCCTGCCTTGGAGAAAGGAAGAGAACGGTGTCAACCTCTTGCACAACCCTCCTTCACACGGAACCAGACTGATCCCTCCAAGTGGAGCTCGTCACCTGAAGTGAGGGTGACCTGGCAGGTGGGCTGAGCTCTCAGAGTTAATTCTCGAACCAGTCTTCAACCTCCATAGGTTGGATTACCTTCCGTCACGCGCCTTCCAACCCTCCTTCCCTACTGCTCTGTCACCCTTCTGAGCCTTCCAGCACTGTGTCCCGGATGGCAGCAGACTCACCCGTCTTGGGCCCGTGTGTTCACAACCAGGCAGTGGCTGAGCATGGTGGACACCTGGATGGGACGGCCCTTGTGGGGCCCAGCCCGGCTTCTTTCCACGTCAGATTCTGAAGTGGCTGACTTGATTTCTCCCTCTTCCACGCTGGCTCTCCTCCATCCTACAGGGTAGTGATACTGTTGCTATTGAGATATGACCTGCCTGGACCCAGCCAACTAACTCACCTCTGGACTCCTTCTGAGTTCCATGTGGTTCTTCTTCATTGTGTGAGCCACTGCAGAGAATAAACCAGAAACATTAGTCTTAGTTCTTGCCTTTAAGTAGCCACAATTATTGACTGTGTGCAATGAATTACTAAACTGCAGCACAGTGATGCTATAAAGTGCTGGAGGTCAGAGAGTGGACACATCAGAGTGGTCCAGAGTAAATCACAAACTGTCCCCGTTGAGGGAGACCTTGCTGTCAACATGGTTTTCCAAAAGGAAAACAGAAGTGCAGAGAACTCAAGCCACTGGCTGGAGATAAAACAGCAAAGGGCTGGAGAAGGAGGTATGGGGTATGGAGTTCTTCTGAGCTGGGGCCAAATGCTCTCCTCACCGGGCTCTGATGCCTTCTCCCAGCAGCACAGGGGTGCGGGGAGACAGGGAGTCGAGAGGGCGTTCTGATTGCAGGAGAGAGGACACTGTGGCAGAAAGAGTAACAAGGACCAAGACCAGGAGGAGTCAGAAGGAGAGTCCACCCAAGAGAGAGACGTGAGCTGAGCAACCTATTCTTGACCAAGCCCAGGGGCTTGCAGGGTGCGATGGTGGATCCTTCCTGGCTGTTAAGTACAGTCCTTAACTGAGCAAGGAACTTACCTTCTCAGAATGTCCATTTAGCCATCTTAAGAATGATGGCAGCAAAGCAGCCCCCCTTGCAGGATGATGGAGAGTTGCTTATGTGCAGTAAAGCTACTGGGGTGTGAAGACCCACATATCAGAGCCACTGAATGGATAATTACACAAGGAAAGCTGCAAAACTCCCCTGTTTGGAAGGCATATTTTTATGGGCTTGACAGAAATTCTCCCAAGGGTTCCTGCTCTGCGCAGGTACAGACTCTTCCAGGGCATTCACGGAGCACCTGAGCGTCTCCTGGGGCTGACTGCCTTCTTTGTGTGTTTCCTGAGTGTATTTATGGACCTGTAGCTGCTCTGAGGGGAAAGAAAAAGTGCTCACCCTGTTTCCAACATATTTTGCTCTATTTCTTAATAATCTGATTTAATAGGAAAGTATCACACATATTTATGGTTCTTCTGAGGGGCTGGGGGTGATGCCAAAAGCACAGGAATGGGAGTTGGGAGAAACAGGTTCTTGGCTCTACCATGAACCGGCTGGATGACCCGGGGCAAATGACTTAACCTTTCTGGGCCTCAAGTAGTTCAGACTAGATTATCCCTAAGGCCCATTTTGATCCTAGTATTTTATGAGTGTAGGAAGACAGTGTTGTAAGAGGGAAAGAGTACACATGCTCCATGGTCAGATGGGCCGGGATTCAGAATTACAGCTCTGAGCCTCATCGTGTGTTGGCCCTTGGGGAGGTTGCTTAAGCACTCTGAGCCTCAGCTCTTTTTCATGTGTTGTATGTGATGAGGAAAATAAAAGTGCTTTTAGTAAGATAATGCCAGATACATATGTGCATTTAACAAACGTTGGTTTCTTTCTTTACTTTTTCCTTTATCTACCTCTAGCAACCAAAGGAAACCAGCTAACCTTCAAGTAAAATAAGTCTTCCTCCTTCCCTTCCTCTCTCTCCTTCTTTTCCTCCTTTTCTTTCTCTCTTCTGCATATATTTCCTGAACGTGTTGGTGCCCCAGGCCCTGGGGACAGACAGGTGGCTGCGATCTGGTCTGGGATGCTAAGCTTGGTACAGTCTGGTCGGGGAGGTTGTGATCAATTACATGATGGAGTCGAGGCGCACATCTGAAGCTTTGGAATGGGGGGCGGGCAAAGAGGTCCATCCCTGTAGGAGGCCTCTGGGGATACTTTGTAAAGGAGTTGACGATTTAGCTGAGTCCTGATGGAACTTTGTAGAAGCACAGAAGATGCAATGTGTGTGTGGGCACTTGTGTCTTCATGCCGTAGGTGGTGGCACTTGTGATGTGGCTTTGAGCAATGGACCAAAGGGAAAATGCACCCAGGGATGCTTTGCTGAGGCCAGAGGCTTTGCAGGAAGAGCTTGGCAAGGGCAGACTGAGGTTAAGACACTATCTTCTTAAGGTCCACTTTAACCGTGCATGTTTCTCAGGGAGGGTAACAGGGCTGCAGCAGCATGGATTAATTTTTTAGCTTGGTTGGTCCTGGCAGGGCTACACAGCTCCCTGGAAGCCTGAAGCAGACCATGGTGTCAGTGGAGCCATATCTGGTTTGGAAAATGGCATTCCCAGAAGGACAATTTAGTGGCCTGCAGAATTAGCCTCTTGATTTCCCAGCTTTGCCTCTGTCCGACCCTGGCTACCTGGTATAGCCTTGAGCTCCTGGAAAGGTGAACTGATGGGTATTTGTCCTGACCAGAGGTCGACAGGCATAAAAACGCACTTGCAACCCTTCCCAAGTGACAGAACCTGAGCCAGTCCTGTCCCTTTTGCATGACATCCGAGCCACTCACAGCCACCTGCTCACCATCAGGCACTAGTAATCTAAGGAACCATGAAGATCCTCCTGGTCCAAGCCTGGGAGTGTTTTGCTCTCCTCCGCCTTGGGCAGTCTGGCTCTGCCTTTGGCTTGGGTGCTGAGAACTTTTCTTTTCTTTCTTTCTTTTTTTTTTTTTCAGTTTAACTCTTTCCTTAGTGTTGCACTGGGGCAGTCTCTCTTTTCTGGGGCAGCACTAAGTGAAACGATTACAGAATTTGGGTTTCTTTCCCCTTACCAATATGCTTCCTTACCTAATTGGATATAAAAGAGTTGATTAAACAAAATTAAAGTCATTGCCTTGAAAGAAACCTCTGTTTGCTCATTTGCTTCTAAGTGCTTGCCATTGTAAACCGGGAAAATAATTTTATCGGGTATAAAGGAAGCATTTCTCCTTCTCTCCCTCTTCCTCCTCTTCCTCTTCTACTTTCCTTCTCCTGCTCCCCCTTCATGTGGTCAGAGGCTTTCCTCCAGGATGGAAAGTGTTGGCTTCATCTGAGTGTAGAGGTGGTGGTGGCTATGTTTCCGTGTTCCAGAGCAGAAGGTCACGGCAAGGCGAGGGGGACCCGCAAGGCATCGCCTGGAGCTGGAAGCCACAGAATGGAAGGTGTCCCCTGGGGATTTCAGCTCTGACATGAACCACCCTTCTCTCCCAGGGCAGCGGTTCTTACTTCCCTCTGAAAATTCATGCTGCTGAAATTGATAGTTTCTCACAGCTTTACTGACAGGTACAATTGTCACCAGGAACAGAATAAAGAGACAATGCAAAACAGCTCCCCTAAACTGCCTTTAATTGGCTTTTAAAGTCATTTTCTTGAGATGGATTAATCACACCGAGACACAGTATGCTAGTGCAGCTCATAAAACCTGTTTTTTTCCCTATCATTTTCCAGGGTGAACAGATATTCTGTGCCACTCTTGGTCCTTGTGTGAAGTCCTGCTATTAGATTTTATAGGGGCTGGCTGATGGGACACACCCAGTCAGGTTTTGGCACTGCAAGTCCAGTGGACAGGTGTGCCTTAATCCCAGAGGCAGGGTTTCTTTCCATCTTAAAGTGCATATTAAATTCTTTTAGCTTGTGGAAAATGGCAGACCCCAAAACCACTATCCTGCCAGTGACAAGTATTCTGCAAACTCTCTCCCTGAGCTCTGTAGAGCTCCCCATTATTATAAAATTCTATTTCCTATTCAAAGAAGCTTCTATGTGAGTGTTGATCTTTGTGCCAGCTGCCATTTCAGTGTTGAAGGAGCAATCCAAGTGCAACTGGGCCCCCCTTCCCCGAAGTGAACTAGTGAATTAGAAGAAATCCATTGGACGTGATAGTTCTTTTAATTTTTGTTTTAGAGCTTTGTTACTTGGAGGAGAAAACCATGGAGGCGCAGCTTCCATGGAGAATTTAAGGCTGAAATCAAATAAACCTTGCACAAGTTAATCTTAAACACTTAATGGTATGCAAATTCGAGCTCCTATCCGTGTAAATCACTGTAATGAGAATCAGTTTCAACCAGCCAGATCAGATTTTGCAGTTTTCCTCTTGTTGCTTCCTCGTTTTCCAGGGTAAGTGATGTGCAGGCATGTGGATGATTTCCCTGGGACTCCTGTGCTGATGGGTAGGTTGCTGGAGGTGGGGAGAGAGCGGGAGGGAAGGCGGGGGACAGACGGCACAGCAGCTGGGCTCCGTGGTCTGTTCACTTTATGGCTTCCTCGGCAAGGCTTCCGCTTCATCCTCCTCCAGCTGCAACACGGTGGCGAGGCCCAGGGGGGTCCTGCTTCTTGCTGGGGGTCCTTCAGAGGCAGCTCACAGCGTGGGCTTTCCCCACCTGACTGCTTACGTCATCAAGCCAGCGAGGGTAGTCTCGGGCGAATCTGCTAGCAGGTGGATGGAGTCTTGCAGAACGTAAAGGAATCACAGGAGAGATGTCCCATCACCCAGGCCATACTCTGTTGGTTAGGAGCAAGTCCTAGGTCCTGCCCACACTCAAAGAGTAGGGATTACACAAAGGTGTGAACACCAGGAGCTGGGGATCATGGAGTAGTGGGGCATTCCACTTCCAAGCATCCGAAAAGGGTTAAATAATGTCAACTTTCAAGTCACCATGGAAGGATATCCTAAGTAACACCAAAGTCACCGAGGGTTGGTCCTCCTTATCTTTCAAATCTCTCCACCCACTTTCAGGTGTTTGGCAGTCTTCTAAAATGAGCTGATATCTTTTGCTGGTATGAATTGATCGAAGATAGAAGGCTTAAATCTCAAATGCTTCTCTGAGGTTGCTCTGGACTGGATGTAGTTATCTGAACTGGTCACCACTGTTCATGGCTAACATCAGGTTGTCGTTTATTTGTATGGGAAAGGAGATGGGGTGGAGAAAAGAAAAGCTCCCACTGAATGAAGTATGGGATACAGACTGAGAAGAAGGACAAAGGACTTTGTCTTTTCCGGGGATCTTGTTCCCTACTTACCAACAGCCAGACCATGAGTAATGGAGGCTCATCTCTGAATCATTGCAAGGGCAGACAGCTCAGAAAAAGCATTGTAATAATGTCCCAGAAAGGAAACCGGATGTGTTCACAGAGTACTAGGGGTCCCAAGATAGCTCCATCAGAGGTTGTTAATCAGTTGTTTAACTGAGAAAGAGATCCTCCCATTATAATAAACGTACTAAACTCCCGCTTGCAAAAACGAGAGAGGGAAATTGGAGAGGCCTCTTGAATCTCACAATCCTTCCTTCCCTGGATGATGCCCCAAATTTCATTTGTTGTCTCCTAGTGAACTGTGAGTCCTCCTGGTTGAAGCACTGCACCCTGCCTTACTACTTGTTCCCAGCCTAGTGTGGATGAGGGAAGAGGGGACTGGTTTTTCCATACCCTCCATTACATGTGGAGCAGGCGGGGGGAGGGAGGAGTGGAGCTCACATTTCCATGGAGAGAGAAGAAATTTAAACATGAAAATGAATTTTACCTATGTCCCACCTTTGCTTACAAATTTTCATTGGGCTCCCATTCCACTTTAGGGAAAATAAAACCATTTCATTTGGCCTGAGTCACTCTGCAGGCTCATTGCAAATTCTCTGTCACTTGCACACCAGCCCCTCCTTACACCAAATACCCCCAAAACCGTCTTACGCAGTGTATACCCTTCATACACTCCTGTTTCCACTGAGAACGCCCCTCTGCTCTCTTCTGCCTGGAATTCTTATGAGATCCAGGGCCAGGACCACATTCTTTGAAAAACTCTTCCTAACTTTTCTAGGCAGGAGAAGTTACTTTCTTCCTGGGGCTCCCACACTGCAGTTCCCAGGATCCAGTCATCCTGGGAAAGGTTACATGCAGGTCAATCTCTCCCGCCACCCTGAGAGTTCCTTGAGAGGAGGAACTGCCTTTTTTTCACCTTAATCTCTTTGTTACCCTCTCAGGTCCTGACAATAACAACCACTAACATTTATTGAGCACTGATTATATACCAGACACTGGGCTACACATCTCGAATGGATTACTCATTTAATCTTTACAACCCTTTGTGTTACTATTCCTGCTTTCGCGATGAAAAACTGAGGGCCAGAGAATTTATGAACCTGTTGAAAGTCATGCAACTAAAATTGACAGAACCTGGATGTGAAACTAAGTTGTTTGATTCCAGAGAGTTTGCTCCTAGCTCCTATGCTATGGCATTGTGCATACGCCCTATTACAGAATATGATTAATACGTGTTTGTGGAGTGAATGGCTGAACGAATGTGCCACCTGCTGGGGTGTGTCCCTGCCCTTGTAGCCCCTCGCCAGCGAAGCCCTGGCCCTGTCCAGCTTGGCACTTCTGGCTTGCAGTCTCTCCAGCCTTCACTGAGGCAGAAGGAAACCTCCAGACTGGCGGCCTTGATGGCTGATATCTCTATTCCTCCTCCACCCCACTCTGCACAGCCTGACCTGAGGAGCCCTTGGTTCCAGCCTGTTTGTGACCTGATACTCCAGCTTTGGGGCCCAGAAGCCACGAGCCTCTGGGCTGGCCCAGCTGCAAGGGTCTGATGGACATTCCACAACTGTCAGCACTACGGGGCCGGCCACTGCTGAGAACAGACCGGGTAGGAGGGTGGGGCTTATCTTGGCTTTGCCCGAAGATCTTTGTCAGGTGTCCAAAGCCCTGAGTGGATGCTGAGTAGAGTTGGCCCTTTGCCTCATAGGACCAAGGATATGGTGACCTCTGAGCTGCCACTTGCTGACAAGGCTGGCAACACTGCCACATATACTAGCCCAGACGTGGGGCTTTCCCCTTTCACTGGAGGCCACTGAGACCCTACATATGTGCTGGTGCTGTGCTGGGTGTTATGGATATACAGGGCTCCACTGGCCCTTCAGAGACTTAGAGCCTAATGGCAGTGATGTCCATATAATATGGTAATGTAGTATACTATATTACTGTAATACAGTATAATGAGTACTTTGCTATATATGGATATACTTAGTAGATACATAAAAAGGGATATTGAATTCTGCCAATAGCCAGTGTGGTATCATGTGAAGCTGCCAAAAGAAGATGACACGGTTTAGTGTGAGATAAATAAGTACAGCGCCTGCATAGCAGCGGACACACGGTAGTGTAAACATAGTATTCGGCAGGCAGCAGGTGCTCAGTGATCTCAGATGCACTGTCTGCAGCAGCAGCAGTGGCATCCCCAGAGCTAGAAGAATGAATGAGTGATCTCCAGTCACAGAAAACAGGAAAGGGATCCATACTCCTTCTTTAAAAGGAGAAAGTATTATTCTCATGGAGTAAGTTTAGGAAAAATGCTGAAAAAGTAGTAAGTTGGGAAGTTGGGAAGACACTGAGCTCAGTCTTAGGAGATTTGGTCATAGTTTCAGTTCAGTTACAACTCGCTGTACTAACTACGAGCTCTTGGTACATAGTCCTTTCCCCCGTGGATTCCCTTTTATAATCTGTAAATGTAGGAAGATGGACCACATGGTGCCCAAGTGCCCTTCTAATAACTGGGTGTTCAGTGTCTACAATACCACATTCATAATGTCTTGCAATCAATAAAAAAAAGATCAGGCATGTATAGAAACAGAAAAATGTATTCCATAGACAAAGGAAAAAGCAATCAGTAGAAACTAGCTTACTCTAACATATTGGAATTAGTACTTTAAATATTGTAAATATTCATGTTAAATGTGTTCAAGAATTTAAAGAACAATATGATCATAATAAATAAACAGATGGGTAGTATCAACAGAGAAATGGAAAGTATAAAAAAGAATCCAATGAGTATTGTATAATTGGAAATTAAATATCTGAAATTAAAAAATCACCATATTAATATCACATTGGAGATGACACATAAATGAACTTGGAAAACTAATAGAAATTGTCCAGTCTGACGAACAGACAAAAAAGTCTTAGCAAATAAATAGAGCCTCAAGAACTAGTGGTACCCTATCAAGTGATCTAAGATATAAGAAAGAGGAAAAAATGGGGAAGAAAAAAATATTTGAAAAAATAATGGCTAAAAGTATCCAAAATTTGACAAAAACCCCAAATTCACAGATCAAGGAACTCACTAAACACAAGCAGGCTAAATAAATAATAAAACACACTTAGGTACTACATAGTAAATCTGCCAAAAATCAAAGAGAGAGAAAAATTCTTGAAAGAAGCAAGAAAAAAATGACACATTACCTACTGGAACATTGATACGTATGACAACTAACTTCTCTTTAAAAATAGTGGAGGCACGTAAGCAATAAAATTATATCATTAAGATGTGAAAGAAAAAAAGAAAGACTGTCAATCCAGAATCCCAGAATTCTATATCCTTCAAAAATGATGGCAAAACAAATAGATTTTTCAATAAATAAAAATTGAGAGTATTTGTTGCCAGTAGATTGCAAATTCAAGAAATGCCGAAGAAATTTTTTTCAAGCTGAAGGAAAATGATTCCTGGTAGAAACTCGGATCTTCAGAAAAGAATGATAAGCATCGGGAATGGTAACTATGTGAATGGATATCAAAGACTGCATAGTTTTTCCTCTCATAATCTCTTTAATAGACATATTATTGTTTAAAAGCAAATTACAATGGGGTTCATAACAAACAGATGTAATATATATAACAACAATATCAAAAAGACAGGTGGAGGAAGGCTCGTGATGGCATTCTGTTGCATGGTTATTACATTTCATATAAAATGGTACAGTATGAACTCCAACTAGACTGCGATAAGTCAAGGGTGCATAACGTAATCATGTCAGCAAGCACTAAAATGCAACGGCTAGAGGTAGAGCAGAAAAGCCAATGGCAGAATTAACATGGAATACTAAAAAAAATTTGACTAGTCCAAAAGAAGGGAGAAAAGGAGGAGGAGTGGAACTAAAAACAGATAAGACAAACAAAAAAAAAATTAGCAAAATGATGGACCTAAAACTAACCATGTCCTAATCACTCTAAATGTAAATAAACACCCAAATTAAATGGCAGAGAGGATCAGATTAGATATAAAAGTAAGACTCCACTATATTCCTTGTACAAGAAATAATTTTAAGTAGAAGACACAGACAGACTGAAAGTAAAGGATTAAGAAAAAGGTACCATGTAAACCATAAGCATAATGAATCAGGAGTGGCTATGTCAATAGCAGACAAAATAGACTTTGAGACACAAGTATTACCAAAGATAAAGAGGGGCATCTCATTATGACAAAAGAGTCAATTTGTAAGGAGGGCATAGCAGTCACATGTGCCTATGTGCCTGATAACAGAGCTCAAAAATACACGAAGCCCAAACTGACAGTCCTAAAGGGAGAGAGAGTCCAATCCATAATCAGAGGACACAGAGGATCTCAACAAGACTCTGAACCGCTGTCATAGTCCATTCAGGCTGCTATAAAAAAAATACCAGGGACTCCATGACTTGAACAATAAATACTTATTTCTCACAGTTCTGAAGGCTGGGAAGTCCAAGATCAAGGCACTTGGAGATTCAGTGTCTGGTGAAGGCCCCCTTCCTGGGTCGTGGACAGCTGTCTTCTCGCTGTGTCATCACATGGACGAGGGGACAGGAAGCCTCCTGGGCTCTCTTTTATAAGGGCACTAACTTCATTCACGAGGTCTCTGCCTTCATGGCCTAATCTCCTCCCAAAGGCCCTACCTGCCAATGCCATGCTATCAGGGATTAGGATTTCAATATGATTTTTAGGGAAGCACAAAAATCCCATTCACATTCAGTCATTACAACCATCTTGACCTGATTGACATTTTTAGTATGTTACCACCAACAGCTGCAGAATATACATTCTTTTTTTATATACACATAGAATTTCCTTCAAGACAGACTATATGCTGGGTCACACGTTTAGTCTTAATACATTTCAAAAGACTGAAATCTTATAATATTTAGAATATGTTCTCTGTCTATAATGGAATTAAACTGGAGATTAAATTTATAATAGGAACTCTGGCAAAGTTCCAATATTTGTATATTTAAAAACACATGTCTAAATAATGCCAAATTTTAGGAAATGTTTTCAGCTTAGTGATAATGAGCACACAGACGAAAATTTGTGGGGCTCAGCTAACACAATTCCTAGAGGGAGATTTACAGCCTTGTATTGTTTACATTAGAAAATAAGTCAGATTTAAAATTAGTGATCTTTCTACCTTAAGAAGTGAGAAAAATGCAAGCAATTTAAATCCAAAATGAGTAGAATGAAGGCTATGATAGAGAGTACAAATTAATGAAGTAAACAGATAAACAAACACTAGAGACTATTGGGGAGCCAATTACTCTTCTAACGTTCTCTGATAAAAGTATCTCAATGGAACGAATACATGTTTGCTCCCCGGACCAGTGGCCTCTTTTGTGGCAATAATAACACTTTGGGGTTCTGAAATAAGAAAAGCCTGTGAGAAAAGTTGGGAAGATTTTAAAAATGCTGTATTATTTTTTTCTAACACGAAAGGCAATCTGCAGTTAAACGAGCAAAGTGGTCCTCGAACCTGTCTAAAAGGTTTACATGAGGAAGCAAGGCTTGTATGATTCATGGGAAACTCCTTGTGAAAACACAGCGTTGCACAATTGGCTTATTGTACGAGGCCACCCTAATTACAGTCCTTAACACTGGATGGCAAAGGGGCACGGGCGTGGGCGGTGCTGCTGGGGGTTGGGGGTGGCTGCAGGGTGAGCCGTGTGAGCAGGAGGGCAAACCAACTGCCACAGAACCTCCCCTCTCTGTTCTAGGCATAACCCCCTGTAGGACTCTTGGATTCCACCACCCTCCATAGTTCCTGAAGGATCTGGGCTTTCGCTTCTCATCAACCAGGAGGAAGGAAAAATATTCCAAGACAGGGCAGGAGAGTAAGTTATCACCTGGGTGCCCTGTTCAATAGATCAGGATTTATAGATAAGGCACAGCAGAGGGAAGCCAAGGGAAGCCTTCCTACTATTGTTGGGCCCCGAATTTATGCCGGAAATCATTCCCTTGTAATTCAGCAAGGATGTTTGTTCACCTATTTTGTCTACTCTGGGCCCCAGAATTGAATAGCCAGATTCTGAGCAGTCCAGGTGTGACAATATCCGAATAGTTCTTTCGGTGCTTATTTAGTGAAAAATGAACAGTTTTACTTTCATTTGAGAACAATGTGCAATTTTTAAAATGGAGCTGTACATAACACACTATGTAGAGAACAAAGCAGATTAAATTCCTCCTTGTCTTAGTCCATTTGGGCTGCGAGAGCAAAATACCTTGGACTGGGCGGCTCATAATAAAAAAGAAATTTATTTCTCCCAGCGCTGGAGGCTGGGAAGCCTGAGATTTGGTTTATGGCGAGGGCCTTTTCCCGGTTCCTAGATGGCACTTTCTAGGTGTGTCCTCGGGGGTATTAATAGAAGGAGATGGCAGCTCTATGGGGTCCCTTTTGTAAGGGCACTAATGCCATTCCTGAGGGCTCTACCCTAATGACTTAATCACCTCCTCAAGGCCCCACCTCCTAACACCATCGTGTTGGGAGTTAGGATTTCATCATGTGAATTTTGGGGGGACACACTCAGTCCATAGGACTCCTCATTAGGGAGCCGCCTCTCCTAACTAGTGCAGTTGGAGGTGCTCCCTCTGCACCTCGCTGTTGTGTCCCGTGCTGCCCTTGTCACCAGAGCAGCCCTTGTCACCCTTCGTGCCCTTGTCACCAGATCGTGGTGGAGATATCTGTGCTGCTTCGGTTCCCTACCTCCAAGTCCTGAGCCAGTTCAAAGACCCAGTGCTGGTGAGCGCCAGCCTGCTGTGGGCTGGGCTTCCCTTTGGCGGCTGCATAAGACTCTGGCCATGGAGGGCCTTGCTGTCACTCTGTGTCTCTCCAGCCGGAATGAGGCCGAGCTTCCGTCTGCATCTTCTTCGCTTTGTCTGGTGTCTCAGCTCAGACAGCGGCAGGCTGTCTGCACTGCTGCCTTCAGTTGTGCACACGCCTCGTGGTCCCCGGAGTCCATTTGGGAGATGCTTGGGAATAATGACCAGGATTCAAAACGATTTTCCTTGTCGGGCAGAAAGAGGGCTGCCAAGTCACCTCCTCCACCTACATAGCGCCCTCTAATTTAGGAGGAGTCCAGGGCATCACGGCTCCATAGCTTCCCATCCACTCATTGCCTTACATCTGTCCCTTCTGCACATATTTGCTCATTTAATCCTCTCACCAATTATTTGGGGTAGGTATTATCGAATCTGTAACAATGGTACTAACAATCACAATTATATCAACAAATGCATTTATTGAGTGCTCACTAGATGGCAAGTGCTGTGGTAAGAATCCTGTGTTGCTCCAATTAATCCTTCCAGTAACCCTGTGAAGTAAGCATTATCATCCCCCCACTTAACAGATGAGAAAACCGAGGCACGGAGAGCTCAGGTAACTTTCCCAAACTCACATAGCTAGTAAGCAAGGGATCGAAAGTTTGAATCCAGCTGCTCTGGGTTGAGAGTGGGGAGGGGCTGTCGGAAGAGCTGGTCCCACGAGGTGTAGAAACTCTCTGTTCTTGTGCCTCTTCTTTGGTACCCTGCGTACCTGAGGACCAGGTCACTGCATCCTTCAAGGCCCAGCTAAGGCTCCTGGAGGCTGTGCTCCCACCCTCACTGCAGGGCCCGCTCTCCTGCTGCGGACCCTCTCCACTTGCCGGGAAATAAATCCCTCTTGTCATTTATGAATTTAAGTCCACTGAGAATTTCCCTTCCAGAGGCTTTTGCACCTCCAGCCTTTCCCCTCTCAGTTCAGCCTCACTGCCATCTTGGTCACAGATACAATGTTTATCCCCCTTTCACAGGTGATGACCTTACATTGAAAAGACACTTCGGGGCCATGGGGCCATGCTGGGGATATGGGGTCATACTGGTCTCGCCTCTGGCTGCACCCCCAAGCCTTTGCCACATTCAACACTGTGGAGCCAAGTCTCCCAACCTTTATTTTTGCACAGATGGTAGCGGGGATCCGGGGGTTGGGGGAGCTTCTACTCTTGGCTCTGTTATATTTCACCCTGTAGGATCTGGTCCATCACTCAAGGCTGTTGACATCTTCTTGGATTCCAGCTCTGTCATCTGACATATTTCTATCTTAACTGAGTGTCATCAGAAAATTTGATAAGCATGTAGGCTTTATTTTCATCCAAGTCATTGATAAAAATGTTAAGTAGGAAAGAGCCAGGGGGCTGATGCTACTAGATGCTACTAGAAAGTCCTCTACATCAGTGTCGATTTACTAGTTACCACTCTTTGACTCTGGCGTTCTACTAGTTATTGAATCTTCCCAGTTGTACGGCCCTGCACTTATTTCCCCACCTTATTCACAAGATTTGAGAGTCTTGGGCCTGAGATTATGGGGTAAGAGAGCAGGTGTGCAGCAAAGGATTAATCTTGCCCAAAGAAAGGTTTGGCCCTTGCCCAGCTCCTGGGATGTAATCCCCAAGCCCTTGCAACGTCCTGCCTGATGAGTGCCTTTGTTTACCCTGGGGTCTGGGCCAGGCTGTGTAGTCCGTGTGTGCTGTATGGCAGAGACCTTGGGCCACGTAGTGTCAGCTTGAACTCTGGAGGGCTGGAGACATGAACAAGCCCCCACAAAACCCTGGACACCAAGGCTTGGGTGAGCTTCCCTGCTCAGCAATACTCTCTGTGTGTGTTGCTCACATTGTTGCAGGAAGTGCCATCCCCAAAGCTTCACAGGGAGAGGAAAACTGGCAGCTCGTGCCTGGTCCCCCCTGGACTCGGTTCTGTCTGCCTCTTTCTTTTGCTGATTTTGATCTGTCTCCTTTCACAGCGATAAACCGTAGCTGTGAGTATAATGGTGTCTCTGAGTCACTCTGGCACAGTGAGTCACTCTAGCAAAGCACCGAACCTGAAGGTGGTCTTGGGGACTCCCGAGCTGCAACGAGAATCTCTAGATGACATTAAGCGAGTCTTCCTTTGAAGCCAGAGGACTGAGTTTTCTCAGGCTTCTGTTTGGATCTGCTCCCTGGCTTCCCCAAATGCCTCCTTCAAAAGAAACAATATAAAACAAGTGCAAAGCACAAAGCAGCCTCCTTGCTGGCCTGTCCTGGGGACTGAGCCACCCCTCCCGGCTCCCCCAGCTGGTTTGATGAGTGCTCATTCGAATCCGCTCTGGGGAAGATGTCGTTTGGCCCAGGAGGAGTCCAAGCCTGGTCTCAGCTCCTGCCTTTTAGGAAAGTCGCTACTGAAATCCAAGTGTTAGCTGGGCAAGAGCTTACTATCTGCTATCACCCATTTATATTAATACTTCAGCTAACAGAACTGGGCTTTCATTAAGACACTACTCAGCTTTAAGAAACAGTGGTGATATAGCACCTCTTGTATTTTCCTGGATAGAGCTGGAACCCATTCTACTAAGTGAAGTATCTCAAGAATGGAAAAACAAGCACCAGGTGTACTCACCAGCAAATTGGTAGTAACGAATCAACACCTAAGTGGACACATAGGAATAACGTTTATCGGGTGTCGGGCAGGTGGGAGGGGGGAGGAGGGGTTGGGTATATACAAACACAAAGAGTAAGAGGTTCAACGTTTGGGGGATGGACACGCTTGAAGCACTGACTCGAGGGGGGAGAGGGGCATGGGCAATATACGTAACCTTAACACTTGTACCCCCATAATATGCTGAAATAAAATAAAAATTTAAAAGTATTGACAAAACTAAAAAAAGAATAAAAATAATAATAACAAAAAAGACAGCAGTGGGGAGAGGGAAGTTTGGACGGGGCACTGCTGGGGCTCTCCCTCAGGGTGAGCGTGGAGAGGGCTCCGCTAGGCAGGGGGCAGGGGCGCTGGGGTCCCCACCAGGCTCTGTCGGGTGTAAGGGAGGAGAGCGCTGCAGGTGTGGCGGGGAGCTGACAGCAAGCTGGGCCTTCACCCTCACTCTGTTAGAAAATCAGGGTAAGAATTAGCACTGTGCTCCTTGTCTGGCGTCCGTGTGTGTCCACACGGACAGGTGGGCAATGCCTTCGCAGAGGAGGGAGGTCTGCCGGGATGGGGGTGAGGGCAGCCAAGCGGGGCGCGTGTCACCGAGGAAAGAGTCGGCTCACTCCTTTCCACATTTCACAGAGGGTCAGCTGAAAACCAGGCCCTTGGTCCTGCAGGGGGGAAGATGTCATTAAGTAAAGGAGTGTGATCTTTTTCCATACCGGGCTGTGACCTCGCCTCTGCCCCGTGCAGTTCCAGGGAGCTGAACCAAGATGCTCTTTAACATGGAGATAATTTTATTTCAATGCCAACGCTCAGGAGTGTGAACTCAACACCTTTAGTTCTCTCCTTGAAGGTCGTTTTGGTGACTTCTCATTGCAAAGGTGTTTTTTATCTTTAAAGTATCCGTTAAGTTTATGTAGGGAGAAAGATTCTATTTTTCCTTCCCTCAGGCTCTCTTTTCTTTATCCACTAGTAGAGGACCATGGACTAATCTGCCGATAAGATAATCACACGGGACAGTTCCGTCTTCTCTCCTCCCTGGACCTTAGAGGATTGGAGAACACATGCCCTAAAAAGCTTCACCCTCCCACGGAAGGCAGAAACCCTTGGGGAGCCTGTATTTCTACCTCCTGTCATCAGAGGTGTTAGGAAGTGTAGGGAGACAGCGGTGGAAGGGGAGGGGAGAGTGGGGTCCACCCCCACCCCACCTCCATTCTGTAAATATGAGCTTTCATAGTCACTTCCCAAGGTGGGAGGTCTTTACATTTAAAGCCATAGAGAGTGGAAGTTTCTCGAGGGCAGGAACCACATGCGTTCGCCCTTGAGTTGAGGGGCTTGGCCAGCCTGACCCCTGACTTGGGACTTCAGATCACTTAGGCCAAGCAGGGTCTGGAAATGCAAACTCTCTTTCCTCGGTGGGCACAGGTGCTTGGGCAGCTGCCGTAGGAATGCTTTCGATGCTCATGAAAGCCCCCCAAACTCTGCACGGGGGTGCTGGCTGGGAGCTCCCTCCCCAGTGGCAGAGGCTCCTCCACCCAGCCCTGCAGTCAGTCAGGAACCCACTGAGCTCCGCAATCCGATTTTGCACATCAAAGTTGTGCTTTGAGCTTGCTGAGTGCTAGTTACTGGGTCAAAAATTGTCAGACTCGTCCAACACGCAGGCTGTTCCCGCAATGTAATCAGTATAGTCAGAATCGGGGATTTCCAAACTTTAATCCTCTGGTCATTTTGTTAACTGGCTCTGAATCCCCTCAGGGGTCTTGTTGAAATGTAGACTCAGATTCAGGAGATCTGGGGTGGGCCTAACAAGCTTCCAGGTGACTCTCCGACCGCACTTTGAGAAGCCAGCATGTGAGGGACTCCACCACACTGAGTGTTGACGTGGGGAGGAGAAGCCAGACACTAAATTTCTTCCCACACGTCTCCAGCAAAAGACAAGGAAAGGGATGTGGAATCCTACGCTGATTTGGGGGAAGCTCACCCAGGGCATCTGCCCTCTACTACTTTGACCAAAGTGTCTGCAGCAGCCAGAGGCAGGATGGTGTAATGGTTAGTGCTTGTGCTCGGGGCCAGCTGGCCTGTTTGAGGCTCGGCATGCACTCCTAAGCTCTGTGTTCTTGTGGCTTAATATTTCAGTGATGCAGTTTTCTCATTTGTAAGGCAGGGATTCGGGGTGGCAATAATAGTACCCACCTTTGTAGGGCTACTGTGAAAATTAAAGGATTGTGTAAGGGACCTGGTCCACAGAACATGTCCAGAGTAGTTATTTTCCTTCTCAGCCAGAGCTCCTGTCCCTAAGCCTGGGACCTCAGGGGGCCCTGGGCTTCAGTGCCCTGAACTGCCACAGTTGTGCAAGCACTCTTGGGTCTCCTGTTACCCGGGAGGCGGCAACAGACCAAAATAAAGGGGTGGAGGGGGGCAGCGGGGAGCTGAGCGAGCCTCTGGAGGGAGTCTGACCAGGTCAGCTGGGAATGCCTGTCAGCCGTCCAGGGTGGCTTCTCCTTCGCCCGGCTCCTGCATGGGCCTGGAGGTGGGTGAGTGACTCACGCCAGTGCCCTCCCTACCTCTGTGCCCAAATGCTCGGCCCTCCCCGCAGCCAGGGCTCGCCTAATCCCCACAGTGGGAGTCGGGGGGCAATCGCGCCTGTGCCGAGGTCTAGGGTTGCACCGCGGTGACTTCACACGCAGCAGCATGTGCAGCTGAGGCCTCTGAGCAGCCGTCTCCTGCGAGGCGGGCAGCGGAGGTCAGCCTGGCAGCCGCCGCCTCTCCAACCTGGAGCTGGCCGCAGGCAGCGGCTCCCCGGGACCCCGGGAGGAGATGGCCGAGCAAAAAGCCAGCGGGCTGCAGGTCCTGCTGCGCACGCTTCAGGTAGGAGAGGGTAGGGTGGGTGCAGAAGCTCGCAGGCTGGTCTCTGCCCGGCCGGCCCGCCGTGGGCCCGTGCACACGCAGTCCCCTCTGCTGGGTTTGCTAACGGGCAGAACACAGGAGTCGGCTCTCACCTTGAAGCTGACCGGAGTGATGCTACGGCGTTTAAATATTAAACGTGACGACGTTGATGACTGTTCTGCTTAAATTATTGAACCTGGTGGGATCAGAAGGTCTGGCTAAAAGATCCAGGTTTGCTAGAGACAGCAAAGATGGAGAAAAAAAAAAACCCATCTGGCAAATGAAGGGGACCTGTTAAAGCTGTCCCTACAACCAGGCTGGAGAGCTGCTGAGAGCACCTAGAGCTGCCTGGGAGGACAGGGCAGCTTGGGAGAGGACTCTGCTGGGTTTTTCCTGCTAAATGGCTGTAGAACTAGCTCCCAACCAGTGTTCTACAGCAGCATATAGACGGGATGCCGGCTGACGGGGCACATTCCCAGGCAGGGTCTGGCCAGAGGCATCTGCATTACTAGGAACGGGATCCGGGGAATCTGCCTTCCACCTGGGTGATTCTAGTCACTTCTAATTTTGAGAATCCTTGTTCTAGAGCAGTGGTTTGCAAATTTGCACACTGGAACCATCTGGGGAGTGGTAACAAATACTGACACCTGGGACCCACCTCCAAAGATGCAGATTTCACTGTTGCGGGGAGCAACTTGGGCACTGGATTTTGAAAACTTCCCGGGGGGTGTCTCAATGTGCAGCTAAGGTTGAGAACCACTGCTCTGTGCTTGGGGAGCTGGGTGCATTTAGCTGGAGTCAGAGGATGCCAGCACTCACAGAAGCCCAAGGGGGCTTCTACCCCAGGATCTTAAACTTGAAGTTCACTGACAGAGGTCACAAGGTAGTGGGCATCAGGGCGTCCGTGACCCTGTTCCCCCATTTAGAATGTGAACCTTTTCTACTTATGTTCTTTTCCCCCTGCTATGAAAAGCTTTCTTAGTTTTCCTCTGATTCTTAAGGAGATCTGTATCCCTAAAAAGTTTAAAAAACTGATAAATCCAACCTTGACGTATACAGATAAGGAAACTGAGTCTCAGATGTGAAACAGGTTCCTTGACGTCATGTGACTATTTAGTAGGGGAGCCGAGATGAGCGCTGAAGAACTTCACGATCCGGTCGACTTAGTGATGCACACACGGCATGAATGTATCTGGCCAGCGCTGTTGGGGGTGGCAGTGAAACTCGAAACAAATTTGCAAGATAAGTCTAAGAATTTTTATCTGGCTAGATTTGATTTACTAATCAGGTGTAAAAGTCAACATTCTGAGAGTCCTTCTCATTTCTGAATGGTTAGATGGAAATCTTGATTAACTGTGATTCAAACAACTGAAAGCCTCCTATAAACAGAACTTTCCTTGCACAAGCTATCTACCGAAAAGAGGAAAATAATAAGTTGGTATTAAGGGTTTAGGAAAAATGAGTGTCCTGTAGTTAGCCTGGAAGGCACTGCAGGTTGGGCTCAATCTTCCATATTCCCAAGATTATAAGAATTTATAATTGATATTTAGAATGATCACTCCACAGCACTTACAAGAGTCTCACTTATCAAAGAAAGATTTAATTATGCTCTCTAGATCCTACTTAGTTCCCAGTTAACCAGAACATTAAAATAACAGGAACATGCTTCCTGTGAACACTCTGGCTGATCAGAATTTGCCTTTAGAATTGACCTGGGTTCCTGGTTTGGCCCCCACAAAATGCCTCCATGAGCCCTGTTCTTGTCTCCAATAGCAGAAATTAGAACTCTGAAATACTTAAAAAAAAGAGAGAGAGAACCCAGATCATGCATTCCATGGAATAATCTTTCGTGCTAGATCTGATGCCCTGTTACCCTCCCCCTGCCCATGGACTTAAGCCAGGTGAGCCCACGTTGTTTCTGAGAAGGGGTTTGCTGAAACACTGTCAACTGACGATACCAAAGTTCTTACCATTTCAAACCAGTTCCTCTCTCCTGTGCACAAAGGCGACAAGCAGAAGGCTTTGTATTGCTATCTAAACGTTCAAGCAAGACAGTGGATAGGTTTGCACCGAATGAGGGCTCAGGTCTCAGTGCTCTTGTCTTTGGGGAGTGCCCCAGAACATCGCCAAGGGAAGGCGGAAAGAGAATAGAGGGCCAGAAAGAGCAAGCACATGCATAACAAAATATCCCCATGACGTGATTGCAGAAGTCCCCCTACTAGAGAACAGCACCACTTCTGCCTTTTTGGGGGCATAAAATAACCAAGTCACTAAGAAATACCCGTTTTCTGCCTATCACTTTTTCCTGCACAAATAGGGAAGGGGTAAATAGTTTTTCCTTCCTTCATAGCTTTATCTCTGTCCTAAAGGTGTAAGAATCAGACTTCTACCCAGACATTTTCCAACTTCCTGGCCTTTACAGCTTGGAATTAAGGCAGAAAATCAGACTGACTCATGAGTGCCTGGGTGAAGGGGAGGCAGCCCACAGCACAGGTGCGAGAGGCAGAAGGGACTGGATCCAGCCCCCTTGCTGGCACTTACTGGCTGTTTATCCTTAGGCAAGTCCCTCGACCTCTCTGAGCCTCCATTTGTATATCTGTAAAAGCAGCGGCCATAAAAATGTGTTCCCTAGCACATTGTATGAGGATTAAGAGAATATATTTGAAAAGCGCCTGTAAACTATAAACGGCTGTTCAGATGACTGCGGTTTTATGATTTCCCCAGCCGAGCACACAGTGGAGAGGCTGGGAACACTTGCCTATACTTTTCATCAACCTGCCCTGCTTTTTTCCTGGGCGAACTCCAATATACGTGGAAAAAAAGGAAGGTGTCTCATTTGTCCTGCTCTCATCTCTCCATGTGGTTTGAGCTAATGGAGGAGATGGGGAACTGCCAGGTTGCAGGGTGTGGGCTCCTTGCCAGCGCTGACGCCGTGAGCCCTTACCCAGCGGCGTCCCACCGAATGCCAGTTAAGTACTTTATTGAAACATGAAAGATGTGTCATTATTCGGTCAGCCTTGGCACACTCTGGGTTGTGATGTGGGCGCGTTTTTGCTGTTTGCACTCGTACTTTATTATTTCTTGTTATGGCTGCTCAGACCGAATCCCAGGGCTGCATCTTTGCCAAAATGTGCATCGCTGACTCCCTTGCTCAACCTGGGACCCAGGAACATCATCTCTTATGGATGGCGAATGAGGCTGCAGGACGTGGGACTTCCTGTCTCCAGTTAGCATGGAGCTAACCCAGACTGGGGCGACCAGGCCACTTGTCCTCTTGGACTTGATCCTCCAAGGATTATTTCCAAGACAACAGGTGATTTCAGCCCCTGGGCTGCAAAGAGGGGAATGCCAGAAAAATGATGACTGACGTGTTTCATTCATAGCACGTGGGACTTTTGCTTCCAAAACATGTGTTTGAAAGTTTCCCTTGCAGAACTCGGGAATAGCCAGCTATTGTATCTGTAGGGCCAGGTGGAGAAAAAGCTGAGCTTTCCTTTTGGGCTAAAATGGAAGGGTTTGGACAAATCAAGGGAGGAATTTTCCTTTTAGATAGTGATCACTGAGTGGACTTTCTAAAGCTCCCTAGGACTTTTCTCTTTGGTGAAGTCTGAGGCTTTCTGAGTTCGTTGGAGACCTCAACCACAACACAAACATGGAAACAAACTGAAATCTGTTTTCATTTCAAGCCTTAGAAGATGCAAGAAAAAGAGGTAAAATTGTCAAGAAATACCTAAGGAATGGCTTTGTGAAGGGGTGACGGTGGGGTGATGTGTAGCCTGTGCTGAGCTGGAAGTGGGGAGAAGCTTTTTTTTTTGGTGTTTTATTTTTCAAGACCTTGTTGCTTGCAAAGTTCCTTAATTTCCTTGGATTTAGAGATTAGAGAAGATGAACAATTATTAACCTTGGGCCAAGCTTTCACCCCCATTACCCAACTTCCCTCTCTCTGCCACCCAGGAGGGGCTGAGGCTGCTCTTTGGCCTTAGAGATGAGGATGCCCAGGGTCAAGGGAAGGTGAAGATGCTCCAGGTTCAAGGACAGAGACTTAGTGAGTCCAGAGAGGAGGGATGTGAAGTGGGTCCTGTTACCCTGAAGTCTTCCCACTGGTCTACATTGCTTAGGTGGCCTGGGGCATGCCCACTTATTCTTTGTTTTGAAAGCATCACCTTAGTCCGACTGAACCTGAAGGTTGGGGGAATATGAATTCCTCTATAGTTGAGGAAAGCTTATTTAGAACTTAAACTATATTCCACATCCTAATTCAGTGTAGAGGTAAGGAACTCCTAATAAAGGAAAGTAACTCTTTGGATTTGGGTCAGTTGGATATTTTCAACATCCATCCATCCATCCATCCATCCATCCATCCATCCATCCATAGCTTTCCATGTGCCAAAAGAGATTCAGAGAAGACTATTGAGTAGGATGATACACTAGGAACAGCAAAGTCTTTGGATCTTGCTTGGCTCAGTGACTCAAAACTTGGGTGACTCAGGACAAGCTATTGAATCTCTCTTTACTGAAATTTCTTCATCTGTAAAATGAGAATTATAACACCTATTCACAGGCTTATAATAAATTTAGAGAAAAATTCATATTAAGGGGTAAGCACAGAGGTACCTGACCAATAAATAGGAACAGTGATTGTAATTAAACAGAGCCCCTGCCCTCCTGAAAATGCAACGTTAAAGAGAAAAGAAAGGAAGATTGAAATATTTGTAAAGCAAGTCTGCGTGTGACAAATGCCATGGTAATGGCAAACATCAAGAGAAAATTGTATGGAAGCTGGCAGAAGAAACCCCTCCTGGCTGGAGATTCAGGGAAGGCCTTGGAAACGGGTCAGGTTTCAGCGGGGGAGGTGCGGTTGCCAGGGTGAGGAGGGTGCCTGGCGATTTCCCCCCTCTTAGGAAAGTGGGAGAGTACTCAGGATTTGCCAGGGCACCGAGTTTGTTTGGAACAGGAAGTTCACAAAGGGGAAGAAAGGAGATGGAGATGGGAATTTGCCCAAATGCCCGAGGGTCTTGAGTGTCCAGATTCAGGTCCAACCACGCCCTTGGTGGCGGCTGCCCAGCCCTGCATATGGGTGCTGGGTCTCAGGATACGCAGAGGAGGTGTCGTTCGTACAGCCCTTTGGACTGGGGACATTTGCCATGACCGTAGCATGACTTTTTTTTCCTGATCAAGTAGTGTGATGTGTCCTCACCCGCCATTCCTGACCAGGCTTTGGTGCCTGGACCTGCCCCTATGCCTGTCCCCGACTCTCAGCCTGACCTTCAAGCCCTCGGGTCACTTACCTCTTCATCCCTGCATCTTACCCCCACCTGGAACCTCTCCCCAGCCCTAACCTCACCCCACCCCAGGGAGAAGGGCTGGGCCGAGTTGAGACTCAGGGATTGGAGGAGGAGAATTGCTTTAAAACACTTTTTTTTGTTGTTGTTTTTTTTTAATTTGGAAGAGATACAAGTTATTTTAGGGGCAGCATTCTAATGTCCTCGCATCCAAGCAGCTCTGACAGCATGGCTGAATTAAAACAAACCTAATTGAGTCAAAAAGTCCCACCCCCACTCGGGAATTGAGAGCAGTTGGCGTTTCTACCTCCCGAGCCCAGATTTTGGATCTGTCTCCCTGAACGCCCACCTCCGCAGCGCAGGGCACGAGGGACCGGGGGCCAGGGCTGCTTTGAGGTGTAACTGGAGAGTTGGCAGTGCCGGTGACAAGCTGAGGCAAAGGGCCAGCCGAGGCGCCCACGCCCACGGCAGAAACCCGTAACCTGGCAACATTTACTCCACAATTTACTCCGTTTCTAAAACTGGAACCGCTCTTAGGAGAGCCAAGCACAGTCTCAGTTCAAGCCCTGGGCGGGGAAGTACTCTAACGAGGAAGAGAACTTGGTCTGGGCCACCAGTGGCGGACTCTGTGCCTGTGGGACAGGCAGCTATGAGTCACACAGACCGGCGTCTCTTCATGTTTCAGAAATGGGTGCACGGAAATGCATCCTCTTGGGTGTGACCTCCGTATCCTTTTGCCAGACCTGAAATGCAGGAAGTGGAGGGTTTGTGGGATCGGAGCCCTTTCCCCGAGCAAATTCTGCATGCTTCCTTTAAGGCGACAGGTCTGCAACCAGGCGCTTGTTGGAGAAAAGGGTGGGATGAGACAAGGGGGTGGTCTAGAGCAGAGATGCCAGGAATAATAGAATGAATATAAAAGAGGATGTGGTGAAAAGCAGCATGGCTCAGAGAGTGTGTTCAGTATGTGTCATTCCCTCCCTCCTTCGGTTCTTTCTTCTCTCTCTCTTTCTTTCTTTCTTTCTTTCTTTCTTTCTTTCTTTCTTTCTTTCTTTCTTTCTTTCTTTCTTTCTTTCTTTCTTTCTTTCTTTCTTTCTTTCTTTCCTTCCTTCCTTCCTTCCTTCCTTCCTTCCTCTTCCTTCCTTCCTTCCTTCCTTCCTTCCTTCCTTCCTTCCTTCCTTCCTTCCTTCCTCTTCCTTCCTTCCTTCCTTCCTTCCTTCCTTCCTTCCTTCCTTCCTTCCTTCCTTCCTTCCTTCCTTCCTTCCTTCCTTTCTCTCTCTCTCTCTTTTTTTTTGATTACTGAGTGCATCTGTGTAACCAGTCCTAGCTGAAGTAGCAGTAAACTCTCAGCATCCCCGAAGGACCCCTCTTGCCCACCTTCAGTCACTGCTCCTTCAGTGTACCCACTCCCCTGATTTCTAACACCCAGGTGACTTCTGCATGTTCCGTGTGTCACACACATAGAATCCCACAGCAAGTCCTCTTCCGTGTCTGGCTTCTCCTGCTGAACACTGTGAGGTTCCTCCATGCTGTTGTGGGTGGTTCATTCCCTTTGCTGAGTAGCATGCCACTGTGTGAATATGTGACACCTCCAGGTCACTAACCATTCTAGAGATGGTGATATTTGCGGTAGTTTCCAGTCTGGGGCTAAAACAAAGTAGTGCTGCTATGAACATGCTAGTACAGGTCTTTGTGAGCATATGTGTGCATGTTTGTCGAATATATCTCTAAGAGTGGAATTGTGGGGTCACAGGTACATATATATCAGCTTTAGTAGATAACAAGTGGTTTCCAAAAATGGTTGCTCCGAAATGAACACCTGTTAGACACGTAGATACCCTTAGCTTGTGAAAGCTCTGCACACCTCACATCCTTTCTAAAACTTGTTTAACACATATTTGCTAGGTGAAAATGCTTTGAGATGCTTTGTATCAAGGGACTTTGTAGCATTTATGCTCTGTGTGTTTGGTTTTCCCTGCTTGGTCCCTTTCATAAAAATAGTTAAAATAATAACTAACATTTTCTTACCTCAATATATTCCTTTTATTTTAGTTTTTTAAAAAAAATTTAGCATATGACAGGGGTACAAGTGCTTAGGTTACACATACCGCCTTTGCCCTACCTGAGTCAGAGCTATAAGCATGTCCATCCTTCAGACGGTGCATACTGCACCCATTAGGTGTGAATTTACCTCCTTGCCTCTCCCATCTGCCCAACACTCTAGGAATGTTACTACTATATGTGCATGTAAGTGTTGATCAGTTAATACCAATTTGATGGTGAGTGCCTGTGGTGCTTGTTTTTCTATTCTTGTGATACCTCACTTAGTAGAATGGGTTCCAGTTCTATCCAGGATAATACAAGAGGTGCTAGATCACTATTGGTTTTTGTGGCTGTGTAGTACTCCACGGTGTAATAACTAACATTTTAAAAACAGTTTCTGTAAATCAGGAGCTGTGCAAAGTCTTTCATATACATCATCTCATTTAATCTTTTCGACAATCCTATCAGGCAGGTAATGTTATTATCCTCATTTTAAAGCTCTAGAATGGAAGATTGGAGAGGTTCATGAATTTCCCATGATCACAAAGCAAGCAAGAGGCATAGCTGGAATTTGAGCGGAGGGAATCTCGTGCCGGCAAAAGTGCCCTCACCAAGTGTATTAACTCTCTAGGGGAAAGGAGGGCCATTGAGAAGATTCTGAATAGATTTTCCCAGGTATAGGCATCTACTTGGAAAGATGGAGACCCTCATCTGGCACATCCTCCAAGGATGGTAGCTGTCCCTACAGGCTGGGAGGATTGGCCAAGAGGGCACAGAACAGGTGCCTAGCACAGGGATCAGCAAGTTCTCTAGGTTTCGCAGGCCTTGGGATGCCTATTGAGATTATTCAACCCTGCCACTGATGCTATAGACAATACGCAAATGCACAGGCATGACTGTGTTCCCGTGAAACTATTTACAGACACAGGCAGTGGGCTAGATTTGGCCCATGGGTCATAGTTTGCTGACCCCCAGCCTGCAGGCCTTTGGGCCACAGGCCTGGTGGAAGGTTGGAGACAGGATGGAAGGACAATGACGGTGCACCAGGGAGCCAGTTGCTGCTGCAAGCTGCCAAGTAGGAACTTACCTCTCTGCTATGATGTTCTCAACGCCTGGACTGCCCTTCTTGCAAAAGCATCAGATCAAATCATGCCTCTGGGTACAAGTCTTGCAGAACCTGAAGTGCACAGTTGAGAACGTCATCTTCTGAGTCTCCTGCTGCTGCCACCGCTTCTCTGGATATCAGTGGAGATAGCACTTGTGTCCATCAGCCCTCTGGGGATGGGCTTTTGGGTCATTTCCATGCCATTTATTAATATCAGTGTGATGAATGACTGTTCTGCAGATTTTGTCTGTGCAAACAGCACTGGCAGCACAAGGTAGATGTTCAAACCAGTTAGCTACCCGGTCACTGCACGTCCCGCCTCTCTGATTTAACTCAGTTGTGAGTATTCCCTGATATTTCTTTTTGTGCTTTCCCTGATATTTCTTTTTGTGCTTTCTCCCTTTTCCCATCAGGGTTGGAATCTTGTCTTATCTTGTTCACTCTTTATCGATACTAACTAAAGCACTGTCTGGGACATAGCAGGTGTTCAATAAATGTTTGTTGATTGACTAATAAAATGAGCATGGATGATGTATTAGTAAGTTGGGGCTATAATATATAGCATTTCTAACTCATCTTGGAAATGAAATAAGTTTTTTTTTTTTTGGCAAAAACCTGCTAGTATCTCATAGGAACATTAGGAATCCATGGAGCACATTTGGTTGTCAGTTGATGTCATGTTCTGTCATTGCTGTTTGGTGAGGGCTGACTTTCTCTTGGGCTGGAAACTGGCCTCAGCATGTTGAAATTGTTCTGATGTGAGTGGATTTGAAGTGAGTTCTATTGGAAGCCTAGGGTCATTCCTCTGCTTGGTTAATGCCACCAACTGGAGGTTCCACAACCAGTCCGTAGGCCTTGAGTTGACATGAATTCTGGTCCTGACTTGATTGGGAGGAAAAATATAAGCCACAGATGTGGAGGTTAAGAAAAAAGGCCCTCCCTAGAGACTCAAGAGAGCTGTTCTGATTCTGATCCTGAGGACAGATGGTGATAAGGACAGCTTTAGCTTCAGGTTTCAGATTAACAGCAGGGTCAGATTTCACAGTCAGGGTATCTGACCAGACTTTTCCTAGGGGACTTGGAGGAAAGCAGCTCATCCAATAAACAGTCAGTAATGAATTCTCTCCTCACCCTTCACCCCCAGCTACCCATTAAAACAATGCGTTATCATCTCTAATCGCCAGATCCGACCAATCAGCGCGAGCCCAATGTCCTCCATTTTTGACCCCAGCGCATCTTTACCCCAGCCCTCTAAGGACAGAATTAAGCCAAGCAGCCCCGAGGAGAATGCAGATATCTTTTACTTTTCATAAGAGCTAGATTGAGAAGAGCCTATAAGCAAATCCCACTTTCTTCTGGACTTTTACTATTAAATTATAAATTATATATTATATGTTCTAAAGGAAAAAAAGTCCCAAATGACAGCTAAAATTTTAGAGTGAGAAGAGGTTAAGATGATAATAATATTTGAAGGAAAATAGGTATTAAAATTAGAGGAGCCTTTTTGCTATGAGCCCCTCACGTTTGTTGAGCACTTACTATATGCTGGGAAATATCCTTAACATTTTCCATGTCTTCTCCCATGTAATCCTCACAGCAATTTTGAGAGGTAGTTATGACTATTATTCCCATTTTACAGATAAAGAACACAAGGCACAACTTAAGGTCTTATAGCTTTAAGTAGCAGAGTCAGGATTTGAACCCTGACATAGTCTGACTCCAGATTCTATAACATTCTACTCATCAGGCTATAGCATCCCTTTTCCTTTAACCTTCCTTTCTCCACTAAACATATTTTCCTGATAAAAGTAATACAAGCTCATTATTTATAAAAAAATTTAATTTTCGATATAAATTGTAGGGAGTAAAAATCTGCCCCCTATGAACTCCTACTCCCTAAGACAAATTCATCAGGATTTGCTAAATATTCTTTTAGATGTTTATGCATATAACAATGAGAATGTTTTTATAACTCTATTTATTGTTTTAACAAACTTATTCAACTTGCATTTCCTGTGTATCAATTTTCTTGAACACTTTTCACGCTAGCACATATAGATACAGCTCGGTCTTTTACATAGTTATATAGTTGTTTAGTATACAGATATATCATAATTCAAATAAATAGAAGTATTTTTTCTTCTAGTGTTTCACTTGAGCTTGACTTTGTCTATGTTCTTTGTTTTCATTTTCTGATGTTACATATGTTACATTTTAATAGTCAACTTTATCAAACTTTTCTTTCATGGATTAGTTTTGGCTACAAGAGTTTTCCACCATGATTTAACTCTTATACTTAATGATGTTTAAATTTTACATAATGCCATTCCCTCCTTAAATCTTGCTGCTTTCATAGAGTTTCTCTGCCATACTACACTTCGCTATCTTGGGCCACAGTTAACAAATTTATAGCCTTAAAAGTTCTTTTACTGGAAGGTCCCATTTCTTTACCACCCAGTAGAGATCTGTATGATAACATTTGGAAGTTTTAAATTTGATGTAAATATTTAACTAAAATGAACATATATAGGTTTCTTGGCTGGGCTTCAAGAGGCCAAAGTTGATTTTGAGCACTGCCACTGACTTTCTATTTGACTTAAATCCCCTGGGTCAGTCCCTCCTCTGTCCTGATGTTTTTCAGACTTCGGTGCTAGGAGGTTTGCCCAGCAGCATCATCTGTCTCCTTGGTATGTTGTGACTCTCCTGTTATTATTTACATATTTATTGAATGCCTCCCTGTGCCAGATACTGTATTAGATAGTGGGTGGAAAGTTTCTCAGAATTTTGTCAGCAAACACTTTCCTATTGAAATTCTTCCAAATGATAATGTCTGATGTCAGGATGAAAGAGATCAGCAAATGCTGTGGTCACTCTGATCCCCTCTGGTCTGTGACCACCCTATTCTGGACTGTCTGGATGAGAAGGCAGTAGCATCATTACTCCAAAGCTCTGGGGGCAGATTGGAAGACCCCACAGCTGTAACACGTCCAGCAATGCCTGCTCACCTCTGTCAATTCATATGTGGTCTCTCCCTCTTTTGTTCTTAACTACATACAGTGAGTCTTAAGCTTTTAATTTTTTTTTTCTCCCAGGAGGAGGGGTGTCACAGATTCCTCTTGAAAGCTAAAGACACTTTCCCCAGATAAATACACACAGAAAATTGTGAACAATTTCAGGGTAACAAGCCAATCCATAGGGTTTCACTTTCTCTACATCTACACTTGGGTTTCATCTTAGGGAATGAAGCTGTTAAAGATTAGAATAATGGAGCAAGTTTTGTAAGATTTGTAAGAAAAATCTTATAGTTTTTTTCTAATTGTGATGTATCTCTCATGCCTCTGAACTGGACACAATGTTCTTTTATCTCCACATCCTGACTTGGTCTTGAAGATCTTTCATACGTTAGCTATACGTTTGAAAATAATAACTACCCTTGATGATCAACTGAAATGTCCTTTTTCAAAAAAAGTCTTTTCTGATAACCCAAGTAAATGGTATCTCTCCTTTTCCCAAAGTAGCCCCTGAGCATTTGTACCTCTCTTAAATCATCTATGCTATGCTTGGTTGTAAATATAGTTGTTATTCATCTATTCAGCAAGCACATATTAGACATTGGTAACCCCAAAATAAATATGACATGGTTCTTGCCCTCCAAGAGATAAAGAGGAATTAGATAAACATTTGAGAATCTAGTTTGAAAATTGTGGACCCTCTCCCTAGATAAACACATGTATGCACTTAAACGAAGCATTTAAATCTCAGATTTGTCTACAGTTTGATTGAGAACCCAAGCCATGTGATTGCTTGAGTAGATATGCGAACAAATAATTATAAAATATTGTTATAAATGAAGAGATAACAACATGACCAGTGTAGTTTTGAAAAATGGAGGATCTCATATGATCTGTAACCTTCCATGAACCTCTGCTCCTGAGTAATGGTAGATTAGATAATTCAGACCAGTCCTTGCACTGGAGATAATTTAAAAATATGGATAACATATAAATACTTTTTGTAAAGTTCTAAAGAGATAATGAGCTTATAATGGATTGAGGTCAGGAGAGGTGAGAAACCTGGAGAGAAGAGCAAAACTTTGGTACTTTCTTCTCTGTCTTGGTCCATTTGTGCTGCTATAACAGAATGTCACAGACTGGGTAATTTATAAAGAACAGAATTTTCTTGGCTCATGGTTGTGGAGGCTGGGAAGTATAAGATCAAGGGGCTGGCATCGGGCAAGGGCTTTCTTGCTACATCATGACATGGTGGAAGGTATCAGATAGTGGAACAGCAAAGAAGAGAGACTGAAGTAGATCAAGGGGGTGTCAAACTTGTCCCTTTATAAGAATCTCAGTCCTCTGATGATGGCATTAATCCATTTATACAGGCAGAGCCCTCATGGGCTAATTACCTCTTAAAGGTCCCACCTCTTAACACTATGGCATTGGGGATTAAATTTCTATTACATGCTTTTTGGGAGACACATTCAAACTGTAGTAGCCTTTGAAGCATTTACTGCTTCCCGGGGTGTGGCTGGAAAGGTTGAGTTGTACCTTTGGTGGCCTTGCACATCTAGGAGAACAAGAGTTGGAATATAGGGCTTGCCAAGAATGGAGACCCTGGTAAACTGCTCCCTGCTTTAGGACTGAGACCTGAGAGACTGCTTCCTAGAGGTAAAGTGAGCCATACCTAAGCTAGTCTTCGCACAGACCCGTTATTCAACTCATCTGGGTGGCCCAGAAAATATTAAGACTGAAAAGGTGGTCTGTGATTCCTAAATAATCTAAGTTCCTGGTAGCTGCAAATTAAAATCTCCATTGATGGAAGAAAATATCATATCAGGCCTTATGTTAATTCTCCAAATAATGTAAAAACCAGGTATAAGGGGAGATAAGCCAATGTGAGCAAACACCAGAAGAAATAACAGATGATGGAATTAGACCCATGAGTACTCCAGAAACTGGAATTAGACCCATGAGTACTCCAGAAATTGGAACCAGACACAGAATGTAAGAGAGCTTTGGTTACTATGGTCAAAGAGATAAAAAAAGCCAAGTTTGAAAATGTTGACAGTGTACTATAAACTATAAAAAGTGATACAGTAGATTTGAAAAGGAACCAAATAGAAGTTCTGGAACTGAAAAATGAAAGAACCCAAACTGAACTCAATAGGTAGGCTTAACTGCAGATTAGACTTGGCTAAAGAAAGAATTGAAAATCAGGTCCTAAGAAACTATTCAGAAAGAAACACAGAAAGTCAGAAGAATTGAACATGCTGAAGGGCATATAAGAGACATACAGGATACAGTGAAAAGGTCTAACATACATTTAACTGGAGTCCTAGAAGGAAGGAGAGAATGAGGCAGCAACAATATTTAAAGAGATAATGACCAAATCTCAACCCTTCAATATATTGTTCTTTCCCTGATAATAGCAACAGTATCTCACCCAGGTCTGCATTCCCTGCAATATGTAGCAGGACTTTATTAAGTATTTTTTGAATTTGTTAGGTGAGGAAACTTTCCTATTATGTTCTATTCCACTTTTTATCTTGGAATGATGCCTGAAGTTCTTTTAAAGTGGTAGGTATACTCTTTAAAATAATACTAGAAGATACAAACTGCTGTCTGATGTGGCTAAGTATCCACATATCTATATCTCTATATTTGCAGTTGTCACTTCAAAAACTAGAGTTAAATCTTCTATGGACACTATAGTTGAACTTTAAGTTCTCATGTTTAACCCAATGATTCATTTTGACTAAAAAAATTCCCTTGAACTCATATATTATACTCCATTTGGTTTCTTTCTGTGTAAGTTTTATAGTAGCCTTTGGCAGTGAGCTATAAAATTCTAATCTGGTAACAGGTAATTAAAACATTAATATTTACTTGCATTTGCCTTGTTCTCTTTAATATATGGTATTCTGATAAGTAATTCATATTTTCCTTTGAAATAGAGAGGAAACATGATGTTTTACAAGTTCCCTGGGAGACACATTCTGAAACAAAGATTTGCATGCAGGAAGCTTACTGGGGGTGCCTGGATCCACACAGGGGGTGATGGAGGCAGAGGGACAGCTGGATGGCAATGTAGTCACAACAAAGGCTCCAGATGATCCCACAGGGAGCTTGGCAATGGTCTCATCCTGCAGCAAGGGGGTCGAGGCTGTACACCTTCTCCTCGGCATCACTGACCAGTCGTTGGATGAGAGCTGCTTCCAGACATGGGCATGGCCAGTAGTGACCTGTTTCTATCCACACACCACTTCTGACACCAAATGTGTGGGGTTTCTCCTCCCACCAACAACCAATTCTCCAATGTTCTGGACACCATCTGGGAGTCCCACAGCTTAATTCAATTCTACACTAACACCTGCAGTTAGCATCAGATCCCCCAAGTTAAGGGCTCAATCCCATAGGACTGACCCTATTTAGATGCCAATCACAAGTTCCAGACTACTGGAATTGACTGACTATAAATTCAAGGGGGCTCCCACTGAAAGGCCAGGGGGGTTTCCTTGGCCTTTCTGACAACTAGTCCCCATCCTGAAGCTATCTAGAGACCCCAGTAACCAGCCAACTGATTGGCTTACATAAAGATACTCTTAGAGCTCTGGAGATTCCAAGGGTCTTAGAAGCTCTTGTGTCAGGAAGCAGGGACTAAGACCAAATATTTTAACAAAAGATGTTCCTATCATCCCTATAACTTAGGAAATTATAAGCATTTTAGGATCTCTGTACAAGGAATGAGGATGAAGACCAAATATGCATTTCTTATTATATCACATGACTTTGGAGACTTTTTACCTGACAGCAATTCCCAGAGAAGGACACTACTGAGAGCTGGCAGTCACTAATATTTCCCCTGATTGGAGGGTGACCACCTTAGTCCTGAAGGGGAGATGTTGTAGGAATACCCAAAGCGTCCCCTACACATGATTGCGGATAAGACTGGGCATAATGAGAGCTCCTGGCTTCGCTACTTCTTGACTATGTGACCTTGGGCAAACCACTTAATTGTGACCCTTGGGTCACAATTTCCTCATCTGTAAAATAAATGGTAGGGATGAGATCAGTTTTTCCAAACCTTTAGTCATTTGCATGCCATTTCCATGATTTTTTTCATATTTTTGAATCAACTCTACTATTGTTTATTTAACATTATTTTTTTTAGTAAATCTATTCATTTTAACATAATTTTATTTAAGGTAGATCTTTATATATAGCCACTTGCACATAGCTACTAGCAGTAGGACTTAGCATACATAGGAGATAACCACAAAAATAAATGTAATATAAACAACATAATGTTATTAAACTTCAGCTAGATACTGTTGCCTGTGGAATCCCTGAGCCTCAGGTCTGCTTTCTGTTTTCTAAAAAGATTAGCAAATATTGGAGAGGTATTGGAAATAGACTAATAACTGAGACTTGAACAGACATTTCCCAAAAGAAGAATAAACACTTTACTGAGAATAAACATTTTTCTCGATGTGATTCAGTGATATTTAATGCTATGTCTCCTGTGGCACCTAAATCCAGGTCATAGACTGTCAGTAGGAGGTTTCTGACCTTTCAAGAAAATACTGGATTAGATGGTCTTTAGGGGAAAATTATATTGTTCATGATTCTTTCCTTGTGTGAGAGGAGTGCTGGGGAAAAGATATGAATTATAATTTTTTTAGGTCATGCATCTATTAGATTGAGTACTTAGCCAGAAGCTTGAGGAAATGAGTTTATTGAAGGGGTTCCTAATGTTATGAGCATGCCACATCTGAAATGTAGCCATATGATTAGCAAAGAGAATTCAGGGTTTCAATACCCCTGGGAGGGAAGGCCTTTCTCAGAAGATAGACACCCCCTCCTTGGGTACCCTAGTATAGCTCTGTCCTGTCTTCCCCTCCTCTGGAGTGGCTGATCTGAACTCACCTGTTCTATGATCTTCTCATGGTGAGACCTCCAATTTCTTATTCAGATGCTTTTTCCATGCTGACCAGGGGTGAGCCTGCTTCTCCTAGGACATTTAGGCATTCATGGGAGAAGTCTAGAAAATTCTCCTCCCTGTGGTCTCCCTGGAACATATCAGACCCTGCATTGAGTTGCCCGAACCTGCTGACTTGCTTCCAGCGTCATCACTTCCTTGTATGCTGGTCCCCATCAGCTTCTCTAGGACTTCAGCTGCATTCTCCACTTTACTAGGGCTACTTCTCCTGATTCCCTATTTAGCCATGGTCCTAGATGCTTCATCCCAGTCTTGACATCCTTTAATCCACCAGTGTTCGGGCTCCTGGCATCTCGTGCTGAAATCACCTACGCTGGGTAACTAGAGGATGACTGAATTCTATGTCAGTACCGATTCACCCCCGTAAGTAAATTACAAGGACGTACAGTACACCATCGCCTTACTTGGAGCTGGCAAGGCATACACTCACATTAGTGGGGCCACCACACGTCCTTTAGTTAGATCTATATTCTGAATATTCCCAAGGAATTCAGATCACGAGACCTCGTGGCCTTGATCGTAAAACCAATTTATGTCAATATGTAATGGTGATAATGACAATTATTACCCAGGAGTAGGGAAGGAAGAAGGTAGGAGGGAGAGGAGGAGGTGCAGGAAGGGAAGACGGAAGAGGAGACAGGGGGAGGCAGAGGCCCCTGTTGAGCACTCACTGTGTTCCAGGTCCTGTGCAGCTTTGAACACAGCCTCCATGTGACCCATGGATCCCTCAGCTTTAAAGCTCAGGTTCAACTAAATAGACAAGTGCCTCTTATTCTTTTCTAGACTAACCCAATCTCAGTTCCTTTTAATGGCTCTTTGAATCTTTTCTTGCTTGTAAAGTCCTTGGGGCTAATTCAACAAGGTCTGTGAAAATGAGTTAGTCTTAAGTATGCAGTTTTATTTGGTATGTCTTACAAGTCACATGGAGTATCTGGGGTGACACTAGTATTTCTAGAGTGACCTGCTCACTCAGCCCTCCATCTCTTCAAATTTCATCTGAAAAAAAAATTCACTATTCTTTTTGCTTCTAAATGTCTTGCTACCTGTGCTGTTATTTAATTCTGCAACTGGCACAGGGAAAAATTTTTTACAAACAAAAATGTGCAAATATATTTGTGTTCAGTCTGCCGTGTGGGCATCTTCTCTGGTGACTTACAATCCAGCGTTCTGTTGTATTTGTCAAGTGCGTGGATATACAGAGATAACAGAGTGATGAATGTGGGGCTTACATTACATGTGCTTGGTCTTTGTAAGATTTCATTTGTAGAATTGTTTTCAGGAAGGCTAAATTCCCCATTACTTAGAACAAAACGCATTGGGACGCACCCACAGAACCTACGGTCAAAGCGATTTTCATGCACAATATGCTGAGGGTGCATGACGAAGGGGGCTTGATATGATGCAGAGGGTCTTTGGATGTATCTTGAGTCCTAATCAGAGGTAGGAAACCTCCATCTGATTCTGGGATAATGCATTCCCTTTTCAGATGCTTCCAGTGGTTGTCAACCCAGGGCAATTTTGCCCCCAGGGGATATTTAGCAATGTCTAGAGACATTTTGGCTGTCATAATTGTGGGGGATTCTACCCGGCAAACATGCCATAACCCTTGTCTACTCATTGTCCTATACTGCATAGAGCACCCCCTCCATCCCCAATAAAAAATTATCCAGTCCAAAATGTCAACAGTGCTAAGGTTGAGAACCCTGCTGTATCCATTTTACTGATCTAGGCTGAAATTTAAAATGGCACAATACCAGAGAGCACAGTGCAATTTCGTCTCGATAATACTTTCCCTGAGAAAGATAGAAACACTGTACTTGCTAATTCTTGGGGTTGCACATAGAAGGATCGGGCTGGTGGATCTCCGGACATTGTTCCTCGGGAGCCACTCATCCTCACTCTTTGCCTGCAGTGTGCACTTGAGCCCTGAGAACCAATTGGCAGTGATCAATGCTGTTTGCTTTGATGTATTCCTGAGGCTAGTGAGACTGTTGAATTGTGTGAGTGACACATGCCTGGAGGCGAGGAGTGTTATAATTCACAAAGGGGAGAAGGAGACCAATTAGAGTTGATTAAAAACAGAACACACTGTGGGAAACATTCAGGGCCCAGAATCTTTCAGCAAGCTTGGTGCTCACGCCAATATCCAGGCGTGCCAAAAATGAAGATGGACATGGCATCCCACGGTTTACCAGTGCACGGAAGACCACGGGGCAAGGTGAAACAGGAGAAGTTTGCAAACAACTCTGGTCCTCCATGATTTCTATTCTGTTCTTATTTCTTCCGCAGCATGGCTTAAAGAGCTTAATTTTCGTCTGTAGTGGCCAGACATTGGCTTTAGCCCCAGAGAGAGTGAATTCCAATCCTAGTTCTGCCACAAACAAATTATGTGCCCTTAGGCAAGTCCCCTATCTGCTTTAAACCTGTGTCTTCATCCATAAAATGGGGAAAATATCTACCTGCTGTGAAGATGAAGGAGATAGTGTTTGTGAATGTTCTAGCACAGTCATGATGGTCCCTAGATGCTTGATGAATATTCACTAGCCTCGTTCACTCTTGTAGCTGAAACAAAGTCAGATCTCCCCCTCCTAACAAAATGTTGAGCTTCTCAGAGTCACTTTCTTGTAAGGATTTAGGAAGCTTTTCAGAATGCAAGCCACACTCTAGAATTCCTCAGAGGAGATGGGAGGCGAACCACTGCTTTACTACTCACATTTAGCTGCATCTGCTCTCTTCCTCTGTTATGCAAGGCTCAGTGAGGGGAGAAATGGGAGGAGGAAGGACGGAAAACACTAGGTTCAAGTCTTCCCCGTGGATTGAGAAAACCGGAATTTCTAGGAACAAACTGGCGCTGTTTTGCCCTCTCAGGGCTTTCCCAGAATCTCATGCATCCATATGGGTTTCCTTCCCAGTGTCTTGTTAGAATAGCACCTCGCTTTTTAACAATTCAATTCTCTTGGAAGATCTGCTGTCTTGAAATAGGATTGAGAACCAAGACAATAACCAATTAATGCACGGGAAGAGTCCAAATGGATGGATGCTGTAAAATCTGTACACTATGCTAGGAGAGCTCTACCCTGCTATAATCAGGGCTGCCTCACCCCCATTTTGCACACAATTAAATAAACCCTTTGATCCAATTTGCAAGCCAATTATCTCACTGGGACGAGCAGATTAAAGCAAGAGGAGGACATTAGAGGTAGCTCCTTTGACAAAAGTAAGAAATGGCAGCTCTGCCTCAGCAGAGACTTAAGTTTACACATTGAACATAGTATTAATTTTTATAACAATGAGAATTTATTCTCACCAAAAAAGGTGAGATGAATTTTAGAAGTCTTCTGTTTAAGGGGATGAGGATTTTCTCTTAAAAATGTTTATAATGTACAGCTAGTTTTATTGCTTAAAGACATGAAAACATAAGCTAATCTCACCTTTGAAGAATGATTTAGTGCTCCAGAGCGTAGGTCAGAGTGGTCCCTATAAATACTTTCTATAGTCCCTTAAGTCAGCGGTCCCCAACCTATGGTTGAGTTATATAATTATTTCATTATATATCACAATGTAATAATAATAGAAATAAAGTGCACAATAAATGTAATGTGCTTGAACCATCTCAAAACCATCCCCTGTCTCCCCAGTTCAAGGAAAAATTGTCTTCCGTGAAAGCTGTCTCTGGTGCCAAAAAGGTTGGGGTCCATTGCCTTAAGGCATTGATGTGCCCTTAACCTAGGAAACTGGGGACTCGAAAGCTCACTATTAATTTTCTCTATGTAGCTCTTTGTGCTTCAGTTTTCCTTCCTGTAAAATTGGAATTCATGGAGGTTCAGAGAGATGATTGGAAAATGCTCTGAGATCTTTAGCTAACGAGGAGGGGAGAGCATGTGGAAATGACAATATCACATTTAGGATCCTTCTCTTTTTTGATTAAAGATCTCTGGCTGTAAAATGGATATTGGTTACTTGAAAGGGTAAAATGAAAGAGATAGTATATCTACTACAGCTCATTAGTATAATGAGTAGGTACCCATTAAATGTTGTTATTAGTATAAAATACAGTGTTATAATAATGGTAATTGGGGGGACCCAGGTTCTGTGGGGCCTGAAGCTTATACAACTTCAGATCTCTCTTTAAGGGAAAGAGTACAAAACTACAAGTACAGAATTAAGTATGAATGGGGATATTTATCTAGAATAAGAAACCTTTAAAAAGAAATGATTTTTAAAAAGCTGACAAATACCAAGCTTCACAAAATCAGAAAAATAATGTATTTTAAAATTGACTTCCTGGCATTTCTTTTTAATATATATATATATATTTTTTGTATCTTTTGTGGCTGAGTTTTCTTTGATTGCCCTATTCACATGACATTTTATATAACACCATTTCTACAGCGAGTATAAGGATAATTCAACCTCTTCTCTAGCATGGTTGATCAAAATTTATTTTTTACTATTAATAACTAAAGAAAAATTTCTTTCAGCTCTTTCAGCTCAGTTTGTTTTTTTGGGTAATATCCTAAAAACATTTAGGATTATCGTCAAATTTGAGAAAACCTCTATCAAGCTTAAAGAGCTGTAAGTTTTGAAAGAACATTTCACAGAGTAGCTTCTGGCTCTGTACATCGCTTGCCTTGTTTCTCCTTTATGACTCACGGCCAGTGCCAGACCCTGTAGACAACGTGTCCGTCACGATGGCACCTTCAGGTCATGATGCTGGCTGAGTCTGCACAGGTAGGAATGCGCTCAGAAGCCATTGCTACAATCAGTGGGCTTGCAGTAACTTACCTATACACAAAAGTTACAGCAAATCACAGAAACAAATCCCACTACACCCGGGATAAATAGGTCCTCAACTCCAATGCCACCCAAACAGGGGTCTTACTTGTGATTAAAATACCAACCTCTTGTGAATTATACAAAAATATATGCCGCTCTAGCCCGGGTGTGGTGGCTCACGCCTGTAATCTTAGCACTCCGGGAGGCCGAAGCGGGCGGATTACTCAAGGTCAGGAGTTTGAAACCAGCCTGAGCAAGAGCGAGACCCCGTCTCTACTATAAATAGAAAGAAATTAATTGGCTAACTAATATATATAGAAAAAATTAGCCGGGCATGGTGGCGCATGCCTGTAGTCCCAGCTACTTGGGAGGCTGAGGCAGCAGGATTGCTTGAGCCCAGGAGTTTGAGGTTGCTGTGAGCTAGGCTGATGCCATGGCACTCACTCTAGCCTGGACAACAAAGCGGGACTCTGTCTCAAAAAAAAAAAAAAAAATATATATATATATATATATATATATATACCACTATAAACACATGGCTAGGATTCCAGTCAGATTTTGAAAGATTCCCACACAGTGAGGGGCTCCAAAGCCTAAGCTGCACAAGAGTCAAGGTAAATTTACTTCTGATAATAACAAATGACACTTGGGAGAGAATTAGAGTTGGCTTTTAACGTGGGGGTTAGGGGCACCAACCCTAGTGCTGTAGAAAATCTGAATATAACTTTTGATTTCCCAAAACTCAACTTCTCTTAGCCTACTGTTGACTGAAAGCCTACTGAAAACATAAAGTCAATTAACACCTATTTTGCATGTTATATGTATTATATACTGTATTCTTACACTAAAGAAACCTAGAGAAAAGAAAATGTTATTAAGAAAATCATAAGGAAGATGAATATATTTACTATTCATTAAGTGGAAGTGGATCATCATAAAGTTCTTCATCCTCATTAGCTTGACGCTGAATAGGTTGAGGAGGAGGAGGAAGAGGAGTTGTTTTGCTCTTTCCTGAGAGGTGGAAGAAAATCCACATGTAAGTGAATCTGTACAGTTTGAACCTGTTCAAGGGTCAACTGTGGTAGACTTGGGCCACCAGTTTGCTAAAGAACTAGCTGTGTGACCTAAAATTAATAATATCACTTTTTTATGGACCTGGAATTCTCATGTTCAAAGTGAAAAGTTAGAACTACTGAAAGTGTAAGATTCCTGATACTACAGTGTGTGATTCTGCGAACTGTCTCTGAACGAGACCCCTAGTGGGGTCAGGACCGACTGGGAAAAGCAAGAAGAAATAGTTAGTTGTTACTGCATCGAGAACCATCCCTCTCTCTCTTGCTTAGCAAACCAACTCTGAGTTTTCCCAACACAGACAAGCTATGAAGGCCCTCCACCACTGAATACTGCTATAATTAGTGGCTGTGACAAGCCCATCTTTTATTCTCCCAGGAGTGAGGCATAAGGAGGGAACTGAGCTGTCTGAATGATTCACCCAGGTATTTCTCTTTGGAAAGCCATCAGGGCAGGAGGTAAGGATGGGAAGAGCTTTTTGCCTTTCCAAGCACAGAGACTGACACACAGTAGGCAAGGAACAACTGTTGCTGAATCTGAAGCCTCATGTCTGCTCCCCTTGGCTTGACATCTTTGATAAGGGAGAGAGAGAGAGAGGTATTTAGAAAAGAAATGACATTGGAATTTCATTTCGAAGGCCCAGTAGAAGTTTCCTGGGAGATGAGGTTGGGGAAGGCATTGTGTAAGAGCAAAAGGCATGTACTTGAATTGTCAAGTAAAGAATTGCACCTGCCTAAAATCTGCTGGCAAAAGGGGACTGCCCGTTGATAGAAAGGTTGATTGTGCAACATATGGGTATTTATATCATTCCAGATGTTGTTCTTTGCATTTATCCATCCAAATGCATGCTGCCAATGAATTTCACACATTTAATATTATAACATGAATATCTTTTCACATTAATCAAAATTTCCCACAACAACATCATTATCAATGATTGAACATTATTCTGTTGTATTATGGCAATTTACTTAATATTAGGCATTTAGAGTGTTTTCAGTTTTTCACTACTAGCAACAGTGATGAAGTGATGGAGCTCCTTGCAAATAGATATTTGTCTTCATCCCTCAGGAATAATTGCAGTAAAATTGTTGGGTCAAAGAGTCTGTACATTTTAAAGGCTTCTGATTAAGTATGTCTAAATTGCCTATCCAGGAAAGTTGTAGCAATTTACACTCTCTTCAGCAGTGTAGGAAAATGCCCATTTCCTCTCACCCTCACCAGGGCTGGATTTTATCCTGCTTTTAAATCTTTGCCCATTTGAGAGAAGAAAGATGGTAATTCATTTTAATTTACATTTCTTTGATTACTAATGTGATTGAACATTTTTAAAAATAAGCCTATTAGCCATTTGCATTTCTGCTTTTGTAAGTTGCCTGTTTATTTCCTTTGGGTAAGGGAATCTTTACTCTGGGAAATTTTCCTTTAAAATATCTGGATCATATTTTTGAAACGTTATCTTTTGTTCTCATACTTCAAAAAGACGCCTCGCCTTGGAAATATGAAGAAAGTCTAAAAGGAGGAAATGGGTGAGTCTGCCAGCAATGGAGCCAGGCAGATTTTAGGATTCATGTCCCAACTCCCAGCTCTTATCTCAGAGATGCCTCTCAGGATTTCCAATGTGTTCATGGCCCTCCAGTGCCTTACGCCTCTGCTAGAGGGCTGAGCAAACGCTGCCTGGTAGTCTACATACTTGAGTGCCTGCATTACTGTGCCCCGCCCTAGGTTTTAAGCTCCTAAAAGGCCAGGAAAGTTTCTTCTTCATCTTTTAATATCCTGCCACACCTCACACAGTTGCTTGTCCATGACAGGTGCTCACTGTGCGAAGTGAACAAATGGAAATGTCACTTCCCAACAGTGCCATTTTATTATTATACTACTAGGCAACTTTGAGTTTTCCAGCCTTTTTTCAAACTTGCTGCACAGTCTTAGAAAAATGACCTAACTTTACCAAGCTTCTCATTCTTCATGTCTCAAAGGAAAGACTGGCAATATATGTTTATAAGGTGCTGTGTGTTACATTGGTTCTTTGAAAATGCTGAGAATTATTGTAGAGCTAAACAATAGTTAAGAGCATTCTACACGTAGGTCATTAACTACACTTGAAATAAAATATGTGAGTTAATACTGACATTTCAAGGACTATATTTGTTAATAACCGAGCCTTAACAAATTGAAATTATTTACAAACTTGGCTGAAATGGGAATCCAATAGCTGTTTCTAGTCTTGTTGAACAATGCAGTTAAGGAACACTTCATATAGAACATGTATGCCATTTTTCCATTTGAAATATTGAGATGATGCTATATTTAAAATCTGCCACTGGTTATTTGATGGTGCCTCTGCATCTTCAGCCTGGGACTCCCAGGGGAAGTAAGTTGCACTCTGCCTTGGCAGGGGTCCAGAAGAAAGAGCTCGGAGGTGTCATTTCCATGAATCTGTGGGAGGTGGCCTCTATCATCTGCCCCAGTCTGCCTGTGTGTGCCCACGTGCTGGAGACACTTTCTGTTGTTGATTTAATGGGATGCCAGGTGCCCTGCATTTGTGAAAAGCAATAGGAACTAAACTCCTTGTGGCCCAAATGTTAACTTGACCTCCATGTGACATAGATATCTTACTTCCATGCTGAGAGTACCTTTCCAAGAGCTTGGCCTATAAAACAAAGAGACATTTTGGAGATTCCAGGAAGAGTCTTTTCATTTATGTCACAGTCAGCTTCATGCATCTGAATCTTGTTGAAGCTGTAGACCTTGCTGGTTTAAGAATACCACATACTGCAAGGAGGTCAGTAAAATCACCGTGTGCTGGCTGAGCTTAGTGCATGCTGAACTGTGTAGTGCATGCCAATTTGTATCCTGTCTGTCATACCTTGGGATTGGTATACCAGAGCATACCAAGGCTAAGGTCCTCAAACAAGTCTGTTTCCCAGGGAATTCATGTGGGACCTAGTTCTGATGAGATTCTCAGTTGGAGAGGCCTGAGCTTTCAATGAATTTGGGTCTTGTAGGAGTGTCTTTACTGAGCTCCATGGTACGCCGTAACGTGAAAGGTGTAGAAAAAATTGCGGCTGCTTTGGCGCTAACTGCTCACTGTTGGGTTTGGACAAATACCTGCCTGGCACATCAAGTGAGGAAGACCTGGGGTAGTATCTTGACTGCTAAAAAATAGCTACTGCTATTTCAAAATGACACAAGAGACTACTTTTGTTTTCCTGAAAATATCTTTCTTGAAGGATGTTTGAGCCATTCTCTGGGTGGCGTTGTGACATCCATCTTGCTGCTAATCCTGGGATCCAGGTGAGCACTGTGAAGTCACAGTGGTCCATGGAGACTGTGAAGATGGACTTTCAACGATGGAGTCCCCTCCATCCTGTTTTAGACCTGCCTGTTAAACACAGGGCCACTAGGTTGTGCTAGAGTATAAACATTGCATGGATGTACATATCCTGGCAAATCTTTACTTTGTTAGATATTTCTTTCAATCTTTCCTTTTTTTTAAAAAAAAATAATAAATTCTTTTGTTCTCTGTAGCTCAGAAGAGCATATCAGAAACATCGTTGCAATCAGTGTTGTTTGCAATGAAGGACCTTTGAGTGACACTATTGTGATTTTGTAAAGGCTGGAGGTAGTGATATGCTCAGAACTATTTATACTTATGCCCAGATGTCACTTACCTTTCAACATCTGGTGCCCTCGGGTGAGGACTGTTTCTTCTGCTCAATCTCTTCTTACTGGCTCCTCATTTTCTGCCTGACTTATCAACGCTGGAAAGCTCAGGGCTATGTTTTTGGTTCCTTTCTTTTTTCTTCTGTATGCTCTTCCTGGGGCAACTTCCTCAGTCACATACCATGTATGTGTCATGTATGTCATGAGCAACGATGCCCCGGCTGTTCCCCTGGTCCTGGATTTTCCATAAAACTCTAGACTCACCTATCCAGGATAACCGAACATTCCAGCTTTCTGGGACAGCTTTGCTTTACACCTGCTGTCCTGTTATGATCACGGGTAGCACCCATTTCTCTCTCAGAATGTTTCAGTTATGTCATCCTACACGTATGCCTCTGACAATTTGACATCTTCATTTGCATATCTTATAGGCATCCAGATTACTATGTCTGAAACTAAGCTCTTAATTTTCTACTCATTTTCTTTATCTTCCTGGTTAATGGCATCAACATCCACCAGTTGCTTAACTCAGTTTTTTAGGACTTTTCCTTGATTCTCTTACTTTTCTGATCTAGGCAGTCAATAAACCCTGTGGATTCTACATTCAAAATACACCCCAGATCCACTCAATTCTATTTCTTTCACTACAATTTCAGTCTAAGCCACAATCATCTCTTACTTAAAATCAATTCTCTACATGGTAGTCAGGTTGGTGTTTAAGTCAGATCATGTCACTTTTCTCTCTGAAATTCTTTTAGAGGAAGGGAAATAAGTAATTTAGAGTAATAGAATTTAATATACCACTAACACAAGCAGGGAACCTAGAATTTATTGTCCTTATACTAGGTTATTTGCATTTGCTCTCTCATTTAATTTAAACTTTATTTTATCTCTGTTTTGTATTATTCTAGTTTATTCCAGCTAAAACAGAACAAAACCAACCAACACATAATAACAAAAAAGTAAGACTCAGAAAGATTAAAACGACTCGCTTAAGATTATGCAGCTAGTAAGTGTTAGAGCTGGATTTGAATCTGAGTTTCCTTCTCGTGCAAAAGCTCAAGAGTCATTTGCTTGTGTTTTCCAATCAGTGTGTTGACATGATGGTTAATTTATGTGTGAACTTGACTGGGCTAAGGGAAGCCCATATAGCAGGTGAAACATTATTACTGAGTGTGCCTGTGAGGGCGTTTCTAGGAAAGATTAGCATTTGAATAGGTGGAATGAACAAAGAAGTCTATGTGGGTGTGTGTCATCCAGTCTGCTGAGGGCCTGGGTAGGACAAAAAGGCAAGGAATGATGAATTTGTTTTCTCTTATTGAGCTGGGACATTGGAGCTCCTGGTTCTCTGTACGTCAGACTCTGGGACAACCAACCAGCAGAGCTCCCTCCTTCCTCAAATACTCAGTCCTTTAGATTCAACTGGGAGTCAGACCCATCAGCTCCCCTGGTTCTCAGAACTTTGGATGTGGACTGAATTCCACCATGGCTTTCCAGGTTCTCCAGCTACCAGATGTCAAATTGTAGGACTCCATAATCACATGAGCTAGATAGATTCCATAATCTCTTTCTCTCTCTCCCCCACCCCATCTATTTATCTATGTATATATATGTCTACACACATATATATGTACGTGTTTGGTTCTGATTCCCTATTGGTTCAGACTCCCTAGAGAACCCTAATACAGTTTGCGACCAATCATCTTTCTTCATCTGGCCTCAGAAATACTTTCTTAGATGATTTTGTGTTTCTTGGACCATTCGCTTAATAATTTATCGACTGTCATCACCATAGTCTTGTTGGAGACTTTCTTCGTTTAACTGTATTGATCAGAATAAAATTTGGCTGTGGCTAATGGAAAACTGAAGTTCCTGTTTCATTCTTTCTTATACGAAGAAGTGTGGAGGGCCTCGGTCTTGGCGCTGCCACTCACAGCTCTGGCTTTTCTTCTGTCTTGACACCATGATGCGTGGTTGTCTTCCTGAGAACACCCTAGATTCCAGGACGGCTGCTGGGAATCCTGGCTGACACTGGTCTATTACTAAGGAAGAGGGGGAGAAACCCGCAGTCTCTGCTGTTGTCACTGACTTTGTTTTCCTTTGTTTCTCTTTATTTGTGGATATTTTTTTTTACAGTGGGAGTCTGACCATGTAGGGAATAAAACATGAAATAAGGTTTATTTGGCATCACAGTGACCTGGCTATAATTTCCAGTTTTCCCTGTGACTACCTTTGTTTTGTTGGGCAAGTGTTGTAACTTTCATGAGCTGGATACTTTCTGCAATAGCCTCATTTAATTCTTCCTAAAGCCTCCAAAGTCGGCGGTCTCTCTATTTTACAGATGAGGAAACCAAAGTTCAGAATGTGTTTTAGTGCATATCAAACATTGTATACTATGAAACTATTAACACTCCATGTGACACACGAGAAGTATTCAGAACTCTTGCTTACCTTGTTTTAATCTAAAGTTTCCCTCTTGACTATCCCTCTTCCTTCATTTTTGCCTTTATCTAGGTTTTCACGGGGGAAAAAAAAAACAAGCTCATGTGATTAGAGGTGATGAGAGAATGTTAAAGGGACTTTAAAATATTCATACGCCTGAAATGCAACCATAAGGCCTTCGGATTCGGTGGTTCTGGATGGGCCGGGGGAATCTGTACTTTAGAAAGTTGTCGCATATCTCCATGGGTGACCTTTCAGCACAAGAATAGGAGCCAAGACGTGGTCTGCTGGTCTGAACTTGGTATCTTCTTCTTAAATTGAAAAGTGTGCACCTATTCCACTGTTTGTGGTGTCATGCTAAATAGCCATCTCTGAATTTCTTGTTATATTGACATTATTATCATGCCTAGGGTGTCAATGTGTAATTCTTCTTCTAGAAATTCTCAAGAATTCTTTCAGGAGATGGCTTTCAATATTCCTGGGTGGGCTCTGTTCCATTTTAAAGGTGCTGCCTAGGGCCTGTAGAAGCAAGCTCCCACCTGAGGTGTGGGGCACCCTAGTTCACCTTGCCCCGTCCCCCTTTGCTTCTCTCTGGGGTTAAGGCTGGCAGGGGAGAATAAGGAGAAAAACATAAAGACTTTAAATTAGCAGGTAGAGTTTCAAAGCACAAAAATAATTGTATTCAGGGCATGTCTCCCTGTGTTTATGCTCACAAAAGGCTGTCTTTGCAAGAACTCTACAGCACCAGGCACACTGTTGGGCCTCTGCAAATCAGCACCGATGACAACATTATGATTATGATTCAAAAACAAAGGCAGCGAGAAGTTGCATCCTAAATATCCTTTATTTGGTTGCTCTAGGAGTCCCTGTTTAAGTTCAGCATTAGAGATCCAGAGCAAGGGTTAAAAATATACTTGTTAAAATCTAAAACCCAGTGTCAAACTTTTGTCATAACCATAATGAATGACAGTGCCTTCCTGGAGGCTTGGGCATTAAGGGAGGTGATGGGGCAGGAAATGGGAATTCTTCTCTTGGATACTGTTCACAATGCGGTCTAGCAAGGGTAAGGAGGCCTAGCAAAGCTTTTTTTGTTGTTGTTTTTTGCTGGGATGGGGTGGGATTAGAATGCAAATTTGTGCTAACAAATAACCATAAGCCTGTCAGTTTCCCACATACTCAAAATTAAGCAGCTGTCTTAAAGACGGTCTCTTAATGTAGGCATAATAGTAATAATAGCAACTTGCATTTATTTAGCACCTACTGTTTGCCAGGCAGGGTACTTTGTAGTCATGATCTCTGTTATGGTTCCCACAATAAGATTGTGGGAGGAGTAGAAGGTAAAACTCTGAGAGTCTTTGAGAGGACACATGAAGGGGGATATAACCAGCAGGTGGCGAGATCAAAATCCAAACCCACAGGGTCCGAAGTCCTTGCTCTTCGCTGTAAGTGGCATCTCGCCATGGGCATGTTAGGGCTCATTTGGTTGGAAGTAACTGGAGTACCGTTCTGGATTCAGCAAACCCAACTAACACCACACTTTGCGTTTACTAAAATAAACTGAACTCTAGTTTACATATAACAAGGAATTTATTATATAGAGATACAAAAGTTTCTCACTGGACGCTAAAGTGGGTCTGTTTCTCCTGAATGAACCGCTGAAGTCGAGCAGGACTCATGCAGCTATTTTGTATTTGCTTTTCTGTACACCTTAGTTCACTTTTCCTGGGTGGGCTTTTCCTTCACTTTTCCTTCTTGCTATAGATAGGCTTCGTCCGGCTCCCCAGTCAACTGCCCCCACATCCTGCACCAGTTCCTGAGTTTAACATGACACAGCCAAGGCACCCAGAGAGGGGCATCAGCTTCAATAGTCCTGAAAACTGGATTGACTGGCCCAGTGTGAATGAGCTGCCCACCCCTGGACATGTCAGCTGGGGCTAGCTGGGGAGGTTAAAGCTGTATAAACATGGCTGCAACCACGGCGGCCAGGGGGTAGGGAAAGGGAAGAGCATATCTCAGAAAAAAAGCAGTGTGTGTGCATGCGCATGTGCACATCTGTGCCTGTGTGTGCACGCATTTGCACGTTTCTCTGTATGTGGGTACATACTGGCAGACTAAAGCCCAGGACACCTGTGCAGACTGCAAGTGTCTCCTGGTTGTGGGGTCCTGGTGGGCGCAGAGTTTGCCATACATAATTTTGAATTCTGTGCTGGTGGATGACTGCCCATAATGGACAAAAGTGGAAGGATTACAACTGAAGAAAGTCAGGGAAAAGAAGAATTTGTCCAGAATCTCTTCACAGCATCAAATCTAAACATCCATTAACTATTAATAAACCAGCTAGACTTTTGCTCATTTATTTACACATTTGTTTATCCACTTATTCATCCATTCACTTATTCAGTTACTCATCTTTCATTCAACATATTGTGCACAAGAAAAAAAGGTCTTAAGTTCAGAGGCTCTCCACTGCCCACAGGAGGAAACCTAAACTCCCCATCAGGGCCTGCTTTCCCAGATCACCTTCTACTTTCCCCCTGCATGTGCTTGGGCTCTCAGGCAAGTTGCAATGCTCTTTTGCCTTGTTTGCTTATAAATGAAGATGTCTTGGCTTTAAGGCAAAGTTCCAGCATTTGCTCCCCAACTTCTTCTCTCCAACACCCTCTGTGAGCATAAAAGAATAACAATCATTATGTTTTGTCCTGTTCTCTCACTCAACGCCACCAACCATCAACACAGAAGAAGTCTGTGACCAAATGTGGGGGCATCCCTCTCCCCACCAGCAAGCAAGCAATCAGTTCTGCAGCAGTCACTACCTGGGTGTTCTCCGATTTGATTCTGACACCATCTGCCTGGAGGTAGTGTCAGATCCCACAGGCTGAGGGTTCGGTCCCAGGACTGCCCTCCTCCCCGACAGCAGTCGCAAGCCCAGGCCTCTGGAACTTCTGACCAACCCGCTTCAGTTGGGGTTCTCCCTCTTCGGGTTCACGGAACTCGGGGAAACATGTTTAGTGGTTCATTACAAAGGATATTTTAAAGGATGCAAATAAACAACCAGATGAAGAGATAAAAGAGGCAGGGTCTGGAATGGTTCTGAGCACAGGAGCTTCTGTCACCATGGAGTTGGGGGTGCCACCCTCCCGGAATGTGGGTGAGCTCTTGTTCACTTTCCTGTCAGTGCTCCGGAAGCTCCCTGAATCCTGTCCTCTTGGGCCCCTTATGGAGACTTCACTGGACAGGCATGCATGAAGCGTGGACAATCTTGTTGAAATGTGATGGGACAAAAAGGGCATGATCTAAACCCAGGCCTGGCTCCACGGTTCAGATTCTTCCTGGCCTCTCTGTATAACATTCTTCCCTCTAGCCCATGGGGCAGGTCTCTCTCTGGAATGAGGGTCTTAGGACCCACAATCAGATTAGAGTCCTGCCTTGGGGCAGGTGAAGGGAGGACAGGAGAAAGTCAGAGAGAGGGATTCTGCTTCCTGTAATAGACACTGAGGAAGTTATGAGTCAGGAACCACGGACAGAAAAGAAGACGTTATATATGGATATATAAAATCTCATAATAACACACACTTCCTGCCCCCGAAGCAAAGCTAAGTGACTTTTCCTTAATGTTCCCATAGTACTCAGTGAGCCTGTCTTTAGGACAGCCATTAACCTATTGTGTACCTGTGTGTCAGTGAGGAAACGGTGTCCCCTCCTAGAGAAACTTTGTCAAATCCTGGAAAATTGTTGTAAGTGTGTAAATCAGTGCTGGCTGTAATGGCAGATGTGCTGTCTTAGACCTGGCGCCATCGAGCAGAGCCCAAGTGGCACGGCTAGGTGCAGTGGCTGCAAACCTTCACTCTAGAACAGCCTGCACTCACCTGTTTGCATGTCTGTCTCCATCATTGTGCCATGGGCATAAATTATGTCACTAATTGTGTATCCCTAGTGCCTAGCAGAACTCTTGGCATGGTTTTGGTTCTCAATAAATGTTTGTCGAATCGATGCAAAAATAAGTAAAATAGAAGGCAAGAATATTAATCACTGTACAGCTATCTCTTCAGTATAAGTGCGTTCCCCTCCCAAGGATATTAGAAACTTTTGGGCTCATGTATTTCCCACTACCTGCTTCCCTCTCCCTTTATGTTCCATTTGCTTTCATCATTTTTTTATTGTAGAAGTAGTCTGTGGTCCCTTTAGAAAAATTAGAAAATCGAGTAAGCAGAAATTGTCATACCACTGCTCAGGAATAACAACTATTAATATCTACTTTCCAAGATATTTTTCAATGCAAAAATTTCTATATAAATGTGGGTTATTTTTAAAATAAATGTAGTCATTCTCTTTAAGTAGACATTAGACAAATGTATACATGTGTAAATGACAAGGAAATAGCCACCTCTAAAGAAGATCTTCTTTAAGATGATAATTTCAAACAGTGGTGCAAGCTGTTTTGGGAGATGCTGAGTTCCTTGTTCCTAGATGTATTTTAAAAAACAAAGAAAAAGATTAGAAAATTCCTCCTCGGCATGTTGTAAGGGTGACCCCTGTATCTGATAATAGTTGTATTAGGGAACTAAAGTCTGAGATTCCGATCCATTTGGAGAATTCTCATGGATTCCAAGGGTAACCCACGTTTCTAAAAGTGTCTGCTGTGTTGAGAGCCAGAGCAGATAGCGTTCTGCAGCCCTGTCTCAGCCAGCCTGATGCTCAAAGGCAGCTGCTCAGAGGTTAATCTTCGAACACACTCTCAGGCTTACTTACACTTTCCAGGTTGACAGATGAGTTTTCGTTCCACAATGTGTTACAGTCCAGCGAAGCCTAATGTAGTCATTGCACAATTAGCATTAATTTAGTTATAGGATAAAATGAAACAAATCTGGATTTTTGAAAAGGGGGACTTTCATACAAGGCCAGACTTAAGGGAAAGAAAGCCAGAGAACATTTCCACTCGAAAAGCAATTTGCTTTGCAAAAGGAAGTTGGAAAATTACAGCCCATCATACCTAATTACTGCACACATTTGCGTTTGAATGCGAGTTCCCCCTCCAAGGAACTGTCTCCAAGTTCCTTTCCCTTCACCTCTCAGCAGCCAGAATCCACTGCTGATGGCAAAACAGTCATTGGAGCAACATGATATTGTCCATTTCCTGACACGGTCGCAGGAGGTTCTGACAGATTGAGTGTTGGAGAGGGTCTTGTTCCAAGCGAAGTAATGGGCATGTGATCATGAAAAACAGGATGGAGAATGTAGATATTCCCACGAAAGCTGAATGAACTCAGTGTAGCTCTCCCTAAAAGTTCAAGGATTTAAAGGATATATGTAGACACTACCCCTCCAAGAGAGGGAGCTTAATTCTATTCCCTCTCCCCAAGTAGAGGCTAGACTTAATGACTTGCTTCAGAAAAACAGAGCATGGAAAAGGAAAATGGTAACTTCATGGTGGAGAAACATGATGAACATCGCTGTACTCAAGTGATAAACGAAGTAGTGACATAATCAGTAATGTCATGGGATTACTATGTGCCCCAGGTTCATATGGAAAGGATCTCTGAAGACTGACAACCCCAGTCTGATGATGAGAAAAAAAATCAGACAAACCCAATGGGGGGCCATTCTACAGGATTCCTTTTCACTGCTCCTCGGTACTGTCAAGGTTGTGGGGGAAAAAAAAGGAAAGACTGACAAACTATCACGCATCAGAGGAGACTGGAAAAACATGGCCACTAATGCAATGTGGTACACTGGATGGGATATTGGAACAGAAAGAGGACATTAGTAGATTTGTAGTGAAATCCAAGAAAGTCTAAAGTTTAATTAACCAAAATGTACCAATGTCAGTTTCCTAGTTTTGAGAAATGTACCTTGCTACTCTAAGATGTTAACAACAGGCAGAAAGGGCGACAGATAGGTATACGGGAACTCTTTGCGCTATCTTTGCAACTTTTTGATCAATCTAAAATTATTCTAAATTAAAATGTTTACCTAAAAGTTTTCAAGAGTTTGTTTTCTTTCTGTGTGCAAATTTCTCTTCCATTTACTTGATGGACTTGGTCCACGTCTCTGATACTGACTCATCAGGTGATTTTAAGTAAATTAGTATGTTCCCCACAAGGAGTGTCCACATTCCCGACTATATGGCTCAAACGCCAGAGTTTGAATGCATTTCTTAGGAGTAAATGGTTAGAGTGGTCATTCATTATCAACTGCTTGACAATTGACCATGGAGACTGAAAAACAGAAGAAGGGCATAATGCTTATCCTAATTATGTAATTATGTATAAGTCACATACAGCAGTCTGTATAATGGCAGGGCACAATTATAATTACTCTTGGTAAATGGACATAAAACTGATTGATGTTAAAACAGTAGACTTTATTTTGTGTAGGGATTAATAAAAGGATCTGGCACTAACTTGATCAAAGTGCAGCATCTCTGATGGGAGGCTCTCTGTTTTTGCTTATCTTATCTTATGAATGGTTTTCAATCATGGTGAATTGGTGCTTTATTTACATGATTGGTTGACTTCCTTCAAGAAGATGGGAGCCAAACTTAGGATAAAGTTTGAAATAATTCATAATGTTTTTGGAAGAGTTTTCTTCCCTGAGTTGGGACAGCCATGGCTAACTAAAATAACTGTTGCCTCTCTTTGGAAAGATCCTTCTATCTCCTCACTGTTCATCTCTGTTAAGTCTATTTCCATGATGGAACTTTTCAGGTATCTCTTACCTGTCCCCAAACTCCCATTAACGATTCTCATACATTGTATTCAGTTTGTACTTGACTGTGATAACTTGTCACTATGTCTGTATCCTCTTTAGCTTGTTTTGCAGCTGGACTGAGAACTCCTATATTGGTGGCATCCTTTGAGTTCCCTCCATCCGTGGCTCAATGCCTTAATGAATATTATATAGTTTTAATAAACAATTGATAGAATGGATGTCTAGAAGGACAGATAAATGGACACTCTGTCAAGTTCCTGCTTCCGAGGGAAGTCGTGACTCTCCACAACTGCACTTCTTAGTGACTTTCAACTAGTAATTTTCATTCACCTGGGCGGGGAGATGCCACGGGGTCTCTGAGTACTGGTGTTCCAGCTACGTCTCTCAGATTCATTGAAAGGATCGAAGTCAAAAGCAACTTCCATCGTCATGACGTTTACTTGATAATTCAACATAAAGCTGGATTCCAGAAAGGCGAAATGAAATAGATTTGTACTCCTTAAGTGGGAGCATTGAACTAAGAGCTTATTGAGTGTCTCCTTAGTTCTTGGAATTCAGCCCTGGCAATTAGAGAAGAGATGCCTGATGTCCTGTTTATGGGCTACGTGATCCTGCACAGCTGCAGGCACTTTTCTGGACTATTAAAATTGTAACTTAACTGGCTAATTGCCAAACATTCAGGGCTTTGGTTATCGAATCCTTTAATAGACTATTTTTTTCCCACTGCCCTGTTATAATATTTGGTCCTTGAAGAATTGATTCATAATGGAACAACCATCTTCACCCGTTGAAGTACTTTTTTTTTTTTCTATTATCTTTCCCATTTATTTAACCTCTTAACTCATTTATTTTATAGACTAGCCTGCTGATATCGATTTTCTGGAATCTTCTGTTTTTTGGGTGTGAACTATGAAAAAAGCAAAATACCATTTATTTGTATTCAGCATTATCTTCATCTATAATCGTCTCACCTGCTTCCTTTACTTCATGAAATATAATCTGGGTACTTGAATAATTTGGTGTGAAATTCTCAACAACCAAGAGGAATCCACTTGAAGCAGGCCCAGTGTCCCTGGCAGAGTTTTAGGGTTATATCTGTGGGCTTTGTGTCTCCCGGATGGATGTTCATATTTCCAAAGATGTACCAAGAATTTCATCAATAGATGGTCGAGTCTATGTGAATTTAACAATACTTTAAGCCCAGGTTCTTGTTGGTGAGGGATGAGACTTCTCCAAGAGAATGTTTTACAGAACACCCTTAACCATATATGTTACCTAGTGATGACTAAATTTTGAACATTTTCATTCACTGGAGAAGAGGTCAACAGGACCTGTAATAAAGATCTAGGTGAAAAATATGTTTAATCCTTTAATCTTTGGATGATCTGGGAATTAAGTTATTGAGAATTAGGAAAGATAAATAAAATAGCTAACTTACTTCCAAACTGCTTGCTGTTTAGCTGTTGCATGCTGTCGTAATTAATATAATAAATCTTGCAACACATTTTCATTGCAGTTGGCCACATAGCACCGGGATTCCTGGATATATTTGGTGGGAAATATTTTGCTTTGAAGATGAGAATTGTTAGGATGAAATCACAGTTGAGGTTCCTTAGAGGGGCTTGGTATGGACCAGCTGGTCCACCAAGCTCATGATGTGGCTTGAAATACTTCTAAGGTGTGTCTCATGAGATGAGGAGGCCATGCTATCCAGGCAGGATGGGTAATCTCTTTTCACAGAAACTTAAAGCTGAGTATTGACAAGTGCTTTTCTGAGATACTCCCTGGTTATCTGACCTTCAAACGAGGTAAAAATGGCAGGAATTCTAAATGTCTGACCCTTAGCATATCTGACCTTAGCTGTTAATGATTATGTTTAGGAAGTAACTCACTCATAAGTATAAGGGTTTTGTGATTTCATCATGGCCATAGGTTGTGTGATATACCGACTCCTTCGTGTTACTGTTTAAGTTTTTTCCATATGTAACATCATGTTTATTATTGAAGTTGAGGGTTCGGTTCCTCCTGAAAGGTGCAGTCAATCTTTCATGAATGAGGTGAGTCCTCATATGGGAAATTAGAACTTGGAAAATTTTCTTACATTGCAGGATAGGAAATCCAGTGTCTCCTGATCTTGCTGACTTTGGCCTATAGTTTGATGAGTATAGACAGGTGGCAAGAGAAAGATGGTGTCCACCAAAAGTAGGCCTGTCAAGAGCAGGTGGGAACTCACACCTCCTGGGAAGCCCTAAGTGGAAGAGAAGGAAACCGTACTACAACAGAGCCAAGCTAGCAATCTACCAAACCCATTCCCTCTTCTTTGAACACGACAGCTGGGCTGCATATTCTATTCTTCCCTATAGTTTTGTGTGAACACGTGACTGAATTTTGGTCGGTCAAATGAGGTTGGAAATGATATGTATCACTTCTAGGCCTGACGCATAAAACTTTACCATGAGAAAGCCTCTGTATTTTCTTTCTGTTGCCTTAGAGGCCAATGAACATGTTGACCTTGGAAGGCACATGAGAAAAGAAGAGCCACAGGAGAGAAGGAATGTGGGTCCCCAAATCACCAATTATAGAAGCTCTGCCCACCAGTCAAGAATATTTCTTTTGGACTTTATATGAATTGAAGAAAACTAATCTTTTTTTGTGATTGGACCATTCATACTATTTTAGGGGGGTTGTTTATAGTGGGTAACATCTTAACTAACCCATATACCTTGAAAACTTACTTTTCTATTTACCAGTTAATCTCATGTAATAGTAAAAGTTTGAATTCTGGAGACATTTGCAAAGTTTATGTCTTGGTTCTGTAACTCACTGTCTGAGTAGCTTGGGAGGAAGGTGACTCCCCAGGAGCAAAGAATCAATCTCTGAGCTGCAGCTGCGCCTTGCCATGTGGCAATACCACATTTCTTCCACCCCAACCCAACCTTACAGTTTGGGGCTTATTTTATTAATGGAGGCAGGAAGTTTCCATATAAGTTATGCTAACTCATCCACATTCCCTTTTTTAAATCTCTTTTTCTTTAGCCAAAGGAGCTCATTTACTAAATCTGGAGAAGGAATTTACACTTATGTAACAGAATGAAGGGAACTGGGGCGTATGACAATTATATTTACTAACCTTACCATACCCAAAACATTAGTTGAGCAGACACTTCCTAGACTGAGATACCTGTGAGAACTGAGACCTTATTGACTTATTTACAGCCACATCCCCAGTTTTTGACACAGAGTAGCCACCCAATAATGTCTGCCAGTCATATGAACACAGTGCTTTCAATAACTGACCCAACATGGGCAAGTTGTAGAGAATATTGGTGATAAAACAAAGAAAAAATTTTAGTTTTTACCATCTAGAATGTGGTGTTTGCTCTTTTTTAATATAACAGAAGCAATTACTGTAGAGGGAGGAGGAATCAATAATCATTCAAAAATGGATGGAACATCTCATGCTAGATCCGAGCCACACATCTGTTTATTTCCTGGTTGTTGATTTATTTTTAAGCAGTTGAGTAGATGGCGGATATAGCTGTAGAATGAAATCGGCTAAATTCAACTAGACTATCACTTAACCCTGTGTGTATTTGGGGGTGGGGGGTTATCTGATTGATCACATGTCTAGTCCAGAAATCTAGTCCTGGCTTTGAGTGAAAGTGGGAAGCAGGTGCTTGCCTCAGTTGTCTGGGAGGAGGAATTTGTGGGAGACCCCACAAGAGTCCTGGACCAAAAGCATATCTCTGATGTGGCTTTCATGGAGCCCAGAAATAAGGAGATCTTTATCCCTTTGATTTATATCATTATCCTCATTGTATTAATATATCCTGGGAGGGATAGCATGTTAAAGAGGTCATTAATGCTTTAGTGTAATGGATCTCAACCAGGGCCAAGTTTGACTTTTGTGATGTCTGTAGATATTGTTGGTTTTCACAACAGGTGCTGGGAGTTGGGGGTGGTTCTGCTACTTGTCTCCAGTGGGTAGAGACCCAGGATACTGCTAATCATCTTACAATGCACACGGCAGCTCCCTCTTCCCCACTTCAACAAATAATTATCTGGCCCAAAATAGCACTAATGCTGCAGTTGAGAAATCCTGCATTCATTGGTAGGTCCTTTAGAGAAGAAGGTCAACAGAGTGGAAGTTTTGGGAGAGAGGGGGTGGGATGGACATAAAGACATAAATATAAAATTGTGAAAGTGGAGGATGAATGCTGTGATACCTTTATGCCCCAGAGGCTCCTGGCCAACACATGTGAATCGAAAGGGAAAGTCCTTCCTGGGAAATATGCCAAATGTAGACCTGCTCTTTCAAAATGCCATAGTGCTGTCATACGTTAACAAAGGTCAGCAGAGATATGGGTGGGGAGATGGCAGGGATCCGGAACTGAGGTCCATACTGGCCTCTTTAATGTGTCTTACTCTATCTAACCCAGAACCTAAGGGACACCTATAGAAGAGCTTCATGCCCTACTTGAGGTCTCTGAGGGCACACCTGCCTCCTGAGACTCGTGGGCAATTTTCCAGCAAATGAACAGACGCTACCACTTTCTCTCCCATTCTTCATCTTCAGAGTCTGACACACTCACAGCCACACCACCAGAAATGGAAAGTTGGCCTGTTAGCATGAAGATCTTCTATTGACCCTGGTCTGACATCATAGAATGTCATTGGGTCATGGAATTGGAAGGGGACTGAGAAATTATCCTTTCTTATTTTTTAGTTTAAACATGAAGAAAACAAGTGGGGTCCAGAGAAGGTGAATGACTTATCTAAAGTCATAATAGAAAAATTAGGATTAGAACTAGGTTCACCACCTCCAAGTCTGATGTTTCTCTACTCTCTATAATGTTGTCTTTTGCAAAATTCAATAACTGAGAAACTTGGTAAAATATTTGTCAAATTTTTCAGTTTAAATGCTTGCTATGGATATTTTATTTTTTCACTGTTTTGCATTCCAAATTTAGTATTTAGAAATCAAATGCTCAATGCTTTTTATTGATCTGCTGTTGAGATTGGTTTGCATTCTAGTCACCATCGCTGGGTAAGAAATTGTCCCAATCTCAGTGGCTTAAAGCAATCATTTGCTTCTTCTCACTGTTTGGTAGGACAGGCATTTGGAAAGGACTCAGCAGGGCAGTGGTGTCTCTTGAGTGGTTGTAGCCAGAAATTGCCTGGGGCTGGGGCTGCAATCATCCAAAGCTCCAGCTGGTTTGGACATCCAAGATTGCTCACTCTAGTGGTTGACAGTTAATGGCAACTAATCCTTGTTCAGTAGAGAGCTTAACTGACTGTCTACCAGAGCACCACATGGGTCTTCCTGTGTGACCTGGGCTTCCTTACAGCATGGCTGCCTTAGTGTAGTCAATCCTCTTATATGAAGACTTAGGACTTCAGATGCTGGTATCCCAGTGACCTGATGACTATTTATTAACCCTCAAACTGTGCCTACAAATTCAATTATTTTAATGACCTAGTCTTGAAAGTTAAGCAGTGTTACTTCTGTTACATTCTATTTAGTAATAAGGGAGTTACTAAAATTGGCCAAGATTCGAGGGTAGGGGACACAGATCCCACCTCTTGGTGGTAGGTATGATAAAACATTTGTGGTCATATTTTAATATTGCCACAGCTGGATTCTAGAATCAAAGAGTTTTCAGTAAAGAAATATTAATTTGGCTATTTTATAATGTCCTCAATTTTTTTTTTCAAATTTGCTAGGTTTTCAAATTCAACTAATAAAATATGAAGAAAGGTAACTCTTGCTTGCCAGCAAATTATTCAACTTCTCTTGGCCTCAATTTCCTTGTCAGTACAGTAGGAATAATGGTACCTAAATTGCAGGATGAGGATTTTGTTTTAAGGATTAAGCAGTAAAAGATGTCTGAAACAAAGTAGACACCAAATAGTAATAATCATATCATTGGCTATAACAGGGATGACAGTTCATATTTTTATACCTGTTTCTTATACCTATTTATACCTATTTCTTTATACCTATTCCTTAACCCTCAAATTGTACAGAACATCTCTGAAGGCAGCTTTTCAGAGGTGTCCCTTAAATGGGAGACATGAGGACAGTGGTGTCAAAGCTTTTCTACTTTAGACCTAAGAGTGAACTAGGTAGGGGACGCAGAAAACATCATCTTCCCAGTGTTTTTGAAATGGAGGTGCCTGAGGATAGGTTGGTTCAGTGGACATATAGAGACAGGCATGAACCTCCCTGTCCTGGATGCTTTTAATTGCCCATGTATGTTTTGGAGGATTCAGAGGGCATCAGGGTAGCAAGTGGCAGCCGCTGGTTGAAGCACGAAGGCGGCAACTTGCTTCCTCAATGCTGGTGCTGAGCCTGGGGTGGGAGGCACCTGGAAGGGTTATTTACTCGCTGTGTTTAGAATCCTTTCAGAAAAGCTGAAAACTGTTTGGCATTTCTTTTCAGTAATCCTTATTTCTAACCTGCAAGTTTTGTGCTATAATTTGTCAACTGTGCTTTGGAGAGACTTCACAGCCTTCCAGAAATAGAGACGGTGCCTGTTTTCCAATGAACATCATTTAAAAGAAATCAGAGAACCTTTCAGGGATATGATGCTGTTGATTGCTGTTATTATTATTTTGACGGAGAGACGCTACCATTTATCGAGTGGCAACAAGTGTGCTGGGCGTTGTTGACAAAGCACAGGGTTCCAGGTTGTTTCTGCCCAGAGGATGCAACCTTACCCTCCTCGGATGTTTTGTTTATTCTTACCCCTTTCCCTAAAAAATTGGAAACATTGTGATCTCGGTGGAAAATTGATCTGCTAAGAAGCATCTCAAAGGATCTTCAGACCTATTTTTAGATTGTTCACCTTCTATCTGGCATGACCATGGCATCAATTCATTTACCAACGTCTTCTCTGAGCACTTATTATAACTCAGACAGTGAGCTAAGCAATTTTGCATTTGTTGTGGTATTTCTAACTGAATTGTATCCTTGAGTTAGGTAAAATTATTAGTCCAATAATGTGGGTAAGAAAACTGAGGCTTCCAGAGTTTGTAAAAACTGGCCTACAGTCTATCTGAATGAAACCTATATCCTTTTGACCACTTCTCTCTCTCTCGGCCTCAGCCTCTCTACCCTTCTATATGTCCCTCAACTTAGCCAGGCTTCTAGTAGCCACGGGACATTGCTCACTGCCCTCCTTTCCCCTGTTCTGCCCTGAGCGCCTTCCTTCCCATCCTTTGCTAGTTCCCTCTTGCTTACCTTTCAGCTCTCAGCTTAGGCATTACTCCTGGAGGAACCCTTTTCTGACTCATGTCTAGTAACTCTAGTTGATGCTCACACGGCACAATAAACCCGGGCTCTTTTCCCCGGTAACAACTTCACGCTTACTTGGGTGAACCTTTGCACAAGATACGCCTCCCAACTAACCCGGAAGCTCCCTGAGAACAGGGACTGTGTATATTTGCACTACCCGTGGTATTCGCAGCGCACAGTGCCTGGGACAGAGTAAGCACTCAACAAATATCTGCCAAATAAATGGCAAATGAACCACATTCCATCTTTGCCCCATGCTGGACTGTCAACTCCCTTTTTACCAAGGAGGCGGATCATTGATACACTTATCAATTAATCATAAAGGACCCGATATATGATTGGGATACTTGTTGAATTCTGAGACCAGAGAACTATAAGGAGAGATCCTATGAGGTGGTTCATTTTCAAGGTTCCATCTGAGACACTCTAGCCAGAAAACATTGAATGCTATTTATTTTATTTTGTTTTATTTTATATTTATTTTCTATTCCTTAGCATTTTGTTACAGAGCCACATCACCCATCACTCAGCTTCCATGATTATGGCAAACCTCTTTGTCATGTGCCCCCACTATTGCCACCCTAGCCCCCATCATATTGAAACAAATGTCACTTCATGTCATTCATGGTTATTTCAGTCCATACTCTTTTAAAACACTGCTCTCCTGTGAACTCATTTCAACCTTGGCAGGAATTTATTTTCCTTCTACCTAGACTAAATTTCTAATGATGTCGTTTCTGCCCCTTTCCTCTTGTGTGAAGACAGAGCGGCTGGTCACTATTTTTGGTGCTATAACCGTTTTTAGTCATTGAAGTTTGTGATTAGTTCTCCCTTCAGTTATTCATTACCAAGTTCAAATTTAATAATGCCTTTTATTTTAACCAGCGGACCATCTCTAGTGAGTGTTTAAACTGCATGACTGGAAGAACAAATTTATTTTTGGCAATATGGGTTTCCTGGCCTATGAGCTGTGTCCTGTGCTCTTGGCTCATGAGTTTGGAAGAGATTCTGTCTTATTCTTCAGAGACCAAAAATTAGGATTTCGTGAGCTTGTTCTTTTAGTCTGCAAGAACAGAGTGACAGGTTATAATTCTCTACGTCTGTGATATCAGGGGTGCCACTCAAAGTGGAATGGGGACAGATGGTTTTTCTCCCATCCTCCAAAACTGGGGCTGGACTTGTGGAGAAAGTTAAAGGGGGTACACAGGTTACTTCTTCTTTCTCTATTTTAAGACTGTGAAGACATTGATGGTTCAGATTTTTCGACATAGTACCTGACATATAGTGATCATTTTACATTAGTTTGCTTAGGTGCTAGATTGACAGAAAAATTGAGCTGTGCCCCTTGTAAACTTCTGTGACAATGTTCTCACTGGGACATACTTTAATCCTGGCATCCATGAGAACAGGAAAGCAAGGCTCTGGCAGATTGCATATTAAATCTCCATTCTCTCTCATCCCATGCCATGCCATTCCATCTCATTTCATTCCATGGTTTCCTGAATGCCTACTCTGTGCAAGGCCCTGTGCTAGGATCTGGCGAAGTCAAGAGGAATGAGTGGAAATTCTTGCTCTGGAAGAGCTCACAGTGTAAGGGGAGCGTGGAAGATTAAAAGTGGCTGCAAATTCTTTGGAATCTGGGCTAGCATCAGTAACTTGACTGATGAATAGAATGCAGCAGAAATGACATCTGGCCTTCTGTGGCTAAGTCAAAAGAAGTCTTAGAACTTCCATTCAGGTCTCTTGGAGTGCTTGTTCGTTCTGGGGAAGCCAGCCACCGTGTGAGAAGTCCAAGTACCTTAAAATTGTGCTGCTGAAAAGGTGATACATGGGCGTTCTGGCCAACAGTCCTAGGTGAGCCCAGTGCTTCAGCCATCCCTGCCAAGGTGCCAGACATGTGAGTGAAGCCATCCTAGGCCCTCCAGTCTAGTGCATCTGCCAGCTGAGTGCCACTCAATGACCTTAGGTGACCCTACGGAAAGCAGAAGAATCTCCCAGCCAAGCCCTGCCCAAATTCCTTGCTCACAAAATCAAGAGATATCATAAAAAGGCTCTTGTTCTAAGCCATTAAGTTTTGGGGTGGTTTGTTATACCACAATAGACAGCTAGAACAGGGAGGTAAGAAAATTACGAGTGTCTATTATAGTAAGAATTTGAATAAAAGGTATGTACAAAGTATTGTTGGAAAACAAATGTAGAACAAGTAATTATGTCCTCAGAGAGATCAGGCCACCACATTGCCTTATGTGAGGGGGCGTCAGTCATGTCATGCTCTTAGTGAATGGCACCCCCTGGAGTTGTGCAGTGCCCAACCTATGCAAATATATATGGCAATTGTGGGTGACAAGTACAAGGAAGGTGGGTTAGCTGGAAAAACCATATGGAAAGGAGACGGGAGCTGGGAATTGAAATAGACTATGAGAAGGAGGAACAATGGTACTCAAGCATGTGTCAGCAAGAGCAAAGCCTAGAAGGCACAGGTGCCCAGGATGCTCCTGGGGCACAGTAACTGGTACTGTGTAGCCAGCGTGCTCAGTATTGGGATGGGCGGAGTGGCTGGGGATGAGCCCCCAAAGGCAGAGCGATGTGAACAGTGTAATTTTCATGGCCCGGTGAGGAGTCTGGAGGAAGAAGGCAACAGGGAGACATAGAAGATTTTAAAGCAAGAAGCGACAAATCAAAAACAGTATTTGAGAAAATTGCAGTTCAAAATCCCACAGACTGTGAAAGACACTGTTTGTTCTTCCAACTGCCTGCGTCTCCCTGAAAGCCTGGCAGATCCATTTTTTATAGGAAAGTCTTAAACAACAGGGGATTACTCAATGATTCATTTAAAAGGATCATTAAAGGAAAATCAAGGCACATCACATCCTGCCTTCTTTAATTGCTCATTTATTATTACTGTGGGTGAGATAACGGCTCGGTGTTATTCTTCTAAATAGTGTAAAATATTTATTGGTAAATATAGCAGTGCATAAATTAATGCCAGTTGAGATTTGGTGGGGCTTTTTTTTTCTCCATTGATAGCCATAATTTTTACTTAAAGAAAAACAATATTGTGCTGATCCATTCTGGCTCAGAGCTAAGTAAGAGCATCGTGAACTCAACATCTGTGTGATGGTATGTGCCTTGTTTTCTATGGGACAGCAGGATTTTCTATGTGGGCTGGCTCTATAGTTGGTTTGTGAAATCAGCTACTTTCACATTTATTAAGAATACAGTGCTTGGAAAGAGGGCTTGTGGAAGTATAAAATTTTCTTTTTTCCTCTGTCATATCTGAATTCAGTAACAAACTACCCAATTAAAAGTCACTTCTACAAGGGAGGATATTTATTATTTCACTTACCTGAAAGTCTACAGGCAGGTGGTCCCATAGAGTCGATTTGGGTGCTTAACAATCACCTAGGACCCAGGATCATGTTTTCATACAACAATGTCCAAACAAAGGAAAATTTTTTGTTTTGTTTTGTTTTGAATATTCTTTTTTTTTCAATTCTGGAGAAAAATTTTTTACAGGATTCTTCAAGAGAGTTCCACTCAGGTTTTCTTTTCCTGGTCTGGGGTTCATACCCACCTCTAAACCAATCACACAAAAAAGAGAAAGACTTGGAAGAGATGAACCATGGCCCATTCCCCAGGCAGGGGAGAGAGACCCACATCTTCCGTCAGTATTTGCTGCCCCATATTTGAAACAAACGGAGTTTTCTTGGAGGCAACCACAGAAGAGTGGCTGACGTGTGTGCAGTGTACAGTGTTGGCCATGGGTCAAAGCAATTTAGGGGTGGTGATTTAACACACACCATATGCCCAGTTCTGGCAGACACAGCAGAAGCACATAAGACAATGCTTGTTCTCAGGGAGCATTAGTGGGTACTGTAATAAAGCAGGCCATTCCTGAGCTTGAGAAATTAATTTAATAAAACATATATATTATCTATTATACCTTATGAGATGGAAATAGAGAGATAATAAGATCTAGTTCTTGCCCACAAGGAATTCACGATTCTCTTCCCATCTGCTCATTCGATCCCACCATGATCGCTCCCCCAGCCTCACCTGGCTCTGCCTTGCTCTGAGCACACTGGGCTACAGTGTAGCAGGAACACCTTCTCCCTTCCTACCTGGTGTCTCAGACTCATCACCTGTGGACCTGGCAGGGGTAAATCCTTCTTTCCAGGACTCTCTCAGCATTGATGTTGACCTTTGTCACAGCCCTGCCCATCTCGGGTCCTACCTGCCTGCCAGCTGGTCCCCCAGCCTGGAGCTCCACCACCAAGATTGTTGATATCCATTTATATCCACTGTGCCCAGGGGAGTAATTGGAGTGTAGACAACTCCCAGTGAGTGTTTGTGGGGTGAATGCATGAATCACTGAATGAAATCAAATTCCACCTGGATCTTTTGTTCATTCCCTTTCATCAGTTTCTACCTTATTAATTTTTCCTCTTTACCTTTTTTCTTTCCTCTTTTTCTCATCTCTCCATTTCCTCTCTTCATTTCCTTTTCCTTTTTCATGATTCAGAATTAACGAACGCATCCAGCATTTTAGAAGTTACCCAACATTTGTACAGCCTTACAAAAAGTTTTTATCCTCCTCTTCTTCACAAAATGATAATGGCATGCTGGGGGTCGATCCAGAAATGTCAGTCTCAACCAGGGAAACTATCCTAGGTATTTCGTTTTCTAGCACGAGCTGTCTTTGAGTCCATTTTCAAAGGGCTGGGGGACCTCGAATTCTTCAAAATGATAGATCAGTTGCTGGGCTGCTCCTTGGTTCCAATTTCTGGCTTTTCATAGACTAAGGAGGGAGATGCACCAATATTGGGCACATGTATACATGGCAGCTGCTGGGGGGTGGTGTGGACTTGGGGATTCAGTTAATTTTGTTACCATTCAGTGCAGCTGAGGGGCATAAGAAGGCATCTCCCAGTGGAGATGTCAGAGTAAACTTTCCAAGTCTTTTTCCTGTGCAGATATTGAGTACCTAGGGATTCCCAAAAGTCTCATTCCAACCAGAGAGTTAAGCTTTTCTTCAACATGATTTTTTTTGCGTTAATTTTAATTTGTAAAAATATAGCATAAAGATGTTATTTATCTTGGGTACTGCTGTTTTGTGATGTCTCTTTAAATTTTACACTGAGGCAAGAGGCTCAAACCCCTGGCTGGGGTTTTTAAAGTCTGACTTCCTGGAAGGTCTTAAAACTGAGACTGAAGAAAGCATAAACACCCTTCTGCCTTGGGGCGTGGTGTTGGGCTTCATGGCCCCTGTAGCATTCTTTTTGGTTCAACTCAGCAAATATTTATTGTACACCTTCTCTGATAGCCCTTGTGCCCTGTGCTAGAAGGAAATATGCATGCAACTTGGTTCCTTTTTTAAAGATTTGAATACCCAGTGGGGGTGGAGTGGGGAGAGAGATTGCAGCAAGATACCAATGCCATGGTAAGTACACTGTCAGAACTGAAACAGCAGCAAGGAAGAGACAGAAGGGACTTCAGACCCAGCTTGTGGGTGAGGTGGCCATCTGTGGGTACCAAAATGCACTTAAAGGATGAGCTGACATTGACCAGGCTCAGAGTTAGGGAATGGTGCTACAGGAAGAGAGAATAGTATGATCAAATCTTCAGAGGCAAGAAGTGGCACGGTTTGAGCAGGAAACGATAAGTAGTTCCATGTTGCTGAAGCATGTATTTTGGACAGGGATGTTGTAATGAATAATGAAGATAGAGACATAAGCAGGACAGGATCATGAAGAGCTTTGGAAATCCCATTAATGAGCTATGACTTTGTCCTGTATGATTGGGAATTATTGAGGTCTTTGAAGCATATGAAGAGTATGAGTCTTACTAATGGAAAGAATAAGGCTTTGCCTTAAATAATGTTCCCCCCCCCCCCCACAAACTTGTAATATCTTTCAGTACAAAGGCCTGATCTTCAGGAGCCCCACCTGGGTGGTAATTTGGGCTTTGCTATATGGATTACCTCGGGGGACTCAGCAAATACTCCCTGTCTTGGAACTCAGGGTTCTGTTCTGCATAACAAGGGGTGAAGTGTCAAGCATTGCCAAGATGCCCTAGAGCATCACCATAACATTATTTGGTACAACCCTGGGCTTCTCCTGAGAAAAATAAGAATTCCTTCTTATTGGTCCAGGAAGTCTTTCCATCAGAACATCTTAGTGGATTTCTGTTTCATACCTCTTGCCTGCATTTAAAAATAATCCAGAGCCTACTGAAATATCAGAACCGTGTCCACAAAGCCCCCTTTCCCATGCTTGTTTTCCGAGTACATGAGTACATTATCATTGCTTATTCTTGTGTTCATTTTGCCAATGTGACTATAAGGTAGGCCCCCAAACAGGGCTCTGAAGACTGCATATGGAGGCACAGCCTCTGGATCTTTTATTGTGTGACCCCCCCCCCCCCATGCATCCTTTTGCTGCAGCAAGTCCTTCTCCATGGGAGGAAGTACAGACCTGCCATTTCCACGTGTGCCCCTGACTATTCGCCTCCTTCCTCTTGTGTTATTTCTTAAAGACGGCTGCTTCTGTTCTCATTGCAGAGCTCCTCCGACAGAGAATCCATCCTGACCATCCTCAAGGTCCTCGGCGACCTGCTTTCTGTTGGTGAGTAGACTGCGCCCTCACCCCCACACTTGGTGGACATGGGAGCCTGCTGGCTGCAGTCTCTCCCGGGAACCTCTGCAGCTGGGGCTCTGCTCTAGCTCCAGTTTCCTATGACAGACAGAATCATTAGTCTGTCTTTTTTCTTTAAGCTTAATAAGACCCAGAATAAACTGGGCTGATTGTTGGGTTTTTCGGTCTTGTTGCTCACCCTATAGTGACCCAAACTTAGGAGGAAATTAGACTCTGTGTGATTCTTCTGTGGTTTCTCATCTATGAAGCCAAGGACTTCCAGGGGCCTGTGCCCACTCACCTCTGACCTCTCCTGAGTGACAGCTACCCCTCAGCCATTCTACCCCCTCTGTCTCCTCCCTTCCATTGTGGCTCATTTAAGAGAGTCAGGTGTTGGCAGCTCCCTTGCATATGTCAGGTGGAGACAGGAGGATGGGGCAGGAGCTGGACCTGGAGGAACGGTGAGCAGAATCAGCTGAGTTACCTGGAGCATCAAGTTCTTGCTGAGGTTGTGGGACATCCCAACATTCACTCAATTTGCATTTCTATGTATGCTAGCCACATTATATTAGAAAGAAATAGTAACACCAAAAAATGACACTTCAAAGCCATAGAGCCTCAAGGGTACAGTTTCAAGAGGAAAGGGTCTTTCCGTAGTCTGTGGTGCTCTCAGCTGGCAGGGTGACTTCCCCGTAGTCTTCTGGGTGAGTTCACCCTTGTGAAGCCACCTGTCTTCTGGGGTAGTGCTGTCTTTAATTTGTCTAGAGGTGTCTGAAATTCTTAGAATGCAACCTGGGAGTTCTCCCTCTGACACAGGTGGCGATAACTGCTCCTTTTGTAGAGGGTGCTGCTTTTTATGAGGCTGAAAAATCAGAGGGTCTTCTTTGATAATGTCCAACCTGCTAGCCACCTTGGTTAGGTAAACCATGCGTAGTGCATAGAGAATCACCCAGGGCCAGGTTGAAATGTAATCACTGCTTTTATCCTTGAGCAAGGTAGAGAAGGTCTCAGTTCAAAATTGTTCTTAGGTACAAAGATCAATAGTTCATCATAGCCCAGACCCTCTTCAAAATTCCCCAGATAGGATGATTGGATGTTTGTTTCTCAAGGGTATACTTCAGTAGTTTCCATATTTTTCTCCCATCAGTTTCTGAAGGCCAGGAACAGAAAATCATTATACCATTAATAAAGTTATTCCAGATGAGGCTATCATCCCAAACACTGTTACAGATGATCTAAACTTATAACAATGGGATATCAATACTTCCTCTTCTATTAAGCATACATAAGCCTTATGCATATTTACATCCATGTACATCCATGTACACACACATGCACTGAAAATTCAACAGATTCTCAGTTAAGTAGATTCTAGGCTCTATTTATTACAGCTGCTGCAGGTGAATACACCCAGGTTCTTAAGTGTTCCACTATTTTCCCATTTCACACACCTCTTCCCTTGCGTAATAGCACAACTTTGACCCAGGTCACTTATAGAACTACACAATTTTGGTTTCTGGGGTGAAATGAAACAATCCTTGCTCTGTCTCTAGCCATGAGGTCTATCTTTCACTGCAAGGAAAATAAGGGTTATTACTTGTGGCTCATCTTTCCTCTGGGTTCCCCCTCAGGCACAGACCGGAGGATCCACTACATGATCAGCAAGGGTGGCAGTGAGGCCCTTCTGCAGACCCTGGTGGACACAGCGAGGACAGCGCCTCCAGACTATGACGTCCTCCTGCCTCTCTTCCGGCTGCTGGCCAAAGTCGGCCTAAGAGGTACTCACACCCCAAGACCCAAGATGACTGAAAAGGCACTTCTGGGGTTGATACCATGCAAACAACTGGGGAAGCTTGGTGGGGGCATGCAGAGGAAGTGGCAGAGAAGTTCTGGACACCTTGGTAGTGATGGCAGGACCAACCCCATAGGAGAGTAACTTGGTTGACCTAGATGTCACCTAATCCAAGGCATAGTGCTTAGGGAAGAGCCCAGAGCAGGGCCCAGAGCAGGCATGGGCTACATGGGGTGTGGGCCACATTGGGGGAAAGAGGAGAGATACTCCAATGCAGTTTTTAATCATTTTAAAAAATAAACAGAACATGTCTACAATTGCATCTGACATGAAAGTCCATTATATAAGTGTATTTAGTTTCCTAGAGCTGTCATAACCAATTGCCGCAAAGCGGAGGACTTAACACAGCAGAAACTTATTCTCTCACCATTTTGGAGGTCAGAAGTCCAAAATCAAGGTGCTGGCAGGGTTGGGTCCTTGTGGAGACTCTGAGAGAGAGTCAGGTCCACGCCTCCCTCTAGCTCCTGGTGGCTGCCAGCCGTCCTTGGTGTTTCTTGGCTTGTGGCTGCACCGCTCCACTCTCTGCCTGCGTCTTTGCATGGTGCTCTCCTCTGTGTCCTCTCCTCTTTGTACAAGGACCTGAGTCATAGGGTTTAGGGCCCACTCTGATCTGTATGCATCTTAAGTAATTAATCTGCAGAGACCATATTTCCAAGTAAGATAGCATTCTGAGGTTCTGGGTGCACATGAATTTTGGGGGACCATGGTTCAATCTGCTATAATAGGTCACACAGAAGTGGAGCATCCCTAGTTGAAAGGAAGATGGGGGAGAGGCTTAGAATTCTTTTCACTTACGCTGCAGAGTCATTTCTCTCTCCCCATGGAAGATCCTGAAACACCTAGAACTTCTTGGAGCACAATTTAAAGACCTGAGCATGCAGGACCCATGCAGACCTTGCAAACTAGTCATAACAGTTAAGCTCCAATTGTGTGCTGAGTCTTATACAGGTCACGAATGAGAAGCTCGGGTCCTCTGAAAGTGGACCTTTGATGTCCCATGCTAGCAGCTGTAGCCGGGGGCTCGGGGGCTCAGGGTCTCTGGAGCACTCTTTCCTTTCACTATCTCTGTCTCCACATTAAGTCTATTCAACATTCCACAGATAATGACTGAAGACCAGGCATCAACCACCGTCTGCATTAGCATGGCCCAGACAAAATCAATATCTCTTTCCTCATGAAGGGAATGGGTCATGTAGGGTTAGTCACGATCTCTTTGCTGGTGTCCTTTGGTTCTGAGGCAAATATTGGTAAACCAGGTTTAGGATATTGTCTCTCTTTTACTCATTTCTACCTGTGATAAATGTGATCAAAATATATTCCTGCCAAACAAACACGATGACTTGGGTATCACAGTGTGGAAAGGACACAAACAAATGTGACAGGTAGCACAGTCACCTGCTGTCATAGTGGGAACAAGGAACACAGAATAAGAGGTGCTTTGTCCCTGTTTCTCTATGTTTATTTTTGAATTATTAAGATAATAATGGCTTATCTATAACAGTAGGTATTAGGTTATTTGGAGCAAGGATTTAGAGATATTAGAGGAGAACATTTTATTTTCTTAAAGTATGTTTTGACTTTTTATTATGAAAATTCTCTTATATTCCTAAAACTTAGATCAAACCATCATTAACATTTTGCCATATTTCCTATTTATTTTTATTTAAAATATTAAAAAAAAATTACAGGGGGCCTTTTACTCCTAAATCCTTTCAAGTGCACTTCTTTGCAAAGTAATGTTTTCCTACATAACCACAATTACAAATCTAATAAAATAAAAAATACATGTATAATTTACATTCATTCCAATTTCTCCAAGTGTTCCCAGTCGTCTTTTACAGACATTTTCTAAGTAGAATTCGATCAAAGTTCACACACTGCATTTGTATGCCATGTTATGTAAGTATTCCTAACTCTAGACTTTTCTTAAAGGAAGAACTTTATTTCCAGCTAAGCTGTAGTGCATGTATGAGGACAACCTAAATATAGGGGCTCGAGAGTCATACAACCCACCAGCCTTCATGTAAATATGTGTAGCCCGAATTAGCTCTTCTGATTCATTTGGTTCCAGTGGGGACATATTTAGCGGCAATTTTTTTTTTTTTTTTACTAAATATGTCTGAAAAGTGTCTTTGGCTATGATTATCCTCCTCCCTCCACCATCTTACCCTTCATCTCTTCCACGCCTTGAGCGACCCTCAGAATCAACGTGCAACACAACTAAGATAGATTGATTTGTGTCCTCAGATAAGAAGTTTGGCCAGAAGGCGCTGGAATTGGAGGCACTTGATGTGACATTGATTCTGGCCAGGAAAAACCTGGGCGATAGCCAGAACCTCCTCCACTGTCTCTGGGCCCTGCGTGTGTTTGCCTCCAGTGGTAAGTGGCGGTATTGTGGCTCCCTGGGTTGGCTTTGAGACCCCGGCTGGGGCACCCGGAAACCATGCGGGTGTCTGGTTGGAGGGAAGACATGGGTGGGGGATAAATGTGGTCCCAACAAGATATATGAAGGAGCCTGACCATGCAGAGACTGTGGAGGTGAGAAGTTATTTATTCTTCTCCCCCTTAGCCAGGTGGAAGTCTTGAGCCTTTCCTGGAGACAGACTTTGATATTGCTTTTCCTTGGGAGTCACATGGTGTAGCGCTCTAAACTTTTCTATTTGTGCTACACCGTGCAAACAACCTATGACAGCAGAAGGGCAGACTCTATTCAGTCCTTATCATATTCAAGGCACAGTGTCATGTGTATTACATTTGTCAAGTATGACCCTCCCATCACCAACCTCTCTGCTATATTCCTGAAGTTACTCATTGATCACAACATCCTTTACCATTTTTCTTTAATCTCATCTTCCTTCTCAACAGCGTCCTCCAGGTACATCACAGCATGTGGGTTGATACGTATTTGCTATCTCCTAATTTGGATTATTTCTAATTATCATAACAATTCCGTATTTAGACTCACAATTTTACAGCTTAGAAAAATAAGCTTAGAAGAGTGAAGTAATTGCTTGAATTCATGCAGATAAAAAGTCATGAGGGCTGGATTTCTAACTCCAACACTCATGTTAATTCTGCTCCATATGGAGACACTTTTTATTAATAGATTAGATTCTATACCTCCCATCTCACATGTAATGAGCACAGACTTTCATTTCTCCTGCGTGAGCCCCCTTCCCGTGGGATGGAAGTGACAATTATTTAGATGTAATATACTCTGTAGGGGAAAGAACGTGGGCTTAGGGCCAGAAGGACCTGAGTGTGACTCTGATTCTATTTCTTATGAGTCATGTAACATGAGCACTTAACCTGTTTAACCTCAGTTTCATCCTTTATAAAATTATAGTAGTAATAACTATTACTATTAGTCTGCCAGGGCTGCCATAACAAAAGGCCACAATCTGGGTGGCTTAAACAACAGACATTCGTTTTCTCATAGTTTTGAAGGCTGAAAGTCTGAGATCAAAATGTCAGCAAGTTCAGTTTCTCCCAGGGCCTCTGTCCTTGGCTCCCAGATGGCTGTCCTCTCCCTGTGTCCTCACATGGTCTTTCCTCTGTGTCTGTGCATCCCTGGAGTCTCTTCGTGTATCTAGAGTTCTTCTTCTTGTAAGGACACAAGTCAGATTAGATTAGGGCCCATGCTAATGGCCTCATTTTATCTTCATTACCTCTTTTAAAACCCTGTCTCCAAATACAGTCATATTCCCGGGTACTTGGGACTAGGGCTTCAACATATGAATTTCGGAGGGGACACAATGCAGCCCATGCAGCACTTGTAGACTTGGCAGACGGGATAATAGGACAATGTTTGTGGGTGTGATTGCCACATGGAAGCTGCTCGCTAATGGTCAGTTTCCCTTCCCGGCCCTGCTCTTTTCCCTTGGTCTTTTGAAATAATAGGATGACTACACATATGGGAAGTAAATAGGTAACTTTTTTTGCTAGTTATCCTCAGAACTACTAAACTAATCTGATTTTCATTGGTTAATTCTATTCATAAGCATGGAGGACCCTTAACCAGAAAGTCTTTCTGGAGAACAAATAATGGGAGAGGTTCTTGACTTCCTGTTCACCGACAGAGTCTCCACTCACCCATATCGGACATATTGACTAGAAAATCAGAGAGTGTTTGGGAGAGGCCAAGTGGTTCTGTGCAAACCTGTCTCTCACAAAGGAAAAGGGAAGCTGTGGCTTTGTACAAAGGACACCTCTCATTAGTGAGCAGACAGAAGGTGTGCCACCCCCGTTTGGAGCTTGCCAGCAGCACAAGAGTTGAAGTATCTCATGGTTTCCTAAAGAATAATTAGGCTGAATAACTTGCCTCCCTTATGATATAGGGTGGCTGCGGAGATTTAGAAAAATTCCTTCAGCTGCAGCTCTGAGAAATATTGGGATTTGCTTGAGGGTGGGAGGAGGTGGTCATTGGTCTCATATTATAAGCCTACATTTATTTGTACCAACTAACTGATTCATAAGACATTTTTAAAAATTACACTGTCACTCTCTATACATTGACCCTCCTGATGAGAGGCAAGTTGAGTCCAAAAAGCCTGTGGGTTGCTGTCACTTCAGTGAATTGCTAGCCACTGTTGAATGTCCCAGGAAGCTTTCTAAACAGCTTCTACCTTCAGGAGCTGGCTGGGACCATGCTGGGTCTTTGCTAGCGAATGCACCCTTTGGAAGCTCTCAGATGGCCAATGAGGGTATGCATGGAGCTGCCAGAGACCTAACCTTGGATAGGCATCCAGCAAGGGCAAAATGAGCGAGGATTTCTTTTTGTTATCGTCTCCCACTTCTGAGCCTAAAGTCTTCCGTGTCAGAATTGGTGCTCTTAAAACTATCCCCTCCCTAACTCAAGGCCAGAATTTTGTTGGATTATTTGCCAAGAGTTTGCTCTGGTCTGTTTTCCCACTTTAGAAGCAAGGACTGAGTTAGTAGCCGTAAGAGTGGAAGATTGATGGGCAGGACGAGGATGCCAAATCCCTGAATTTTGATCCAGGCAGTTACTGCCTGTCCTCGCCTCAGGAGGAACATATGCACAGAGGATGTTCCAGGAGCGTACGCTCTTTGTCATAGCTAAGACATCAGCTCCAGTCTCTACCTGACGGACCGTACCGGGATGAGTGATATCGAAGCCCCCAGGTTTCCATCTAGCCTCCTTTCCCGAGGCTTGGAGCCAGCCTGGATAAGCCACCCCTGTTGCTCCACTCTTGTCTCTCTCTCCTTGCTTCCCTGAGACCTCTTGTTCCCACTTACTTTTCTCAGGACAAGGTTGGCCCAAAGCACAAAGCATTCCTAGGTCTTTGTCTTAAAAACACCGGTGCAGCAGAAGAGAGAGAGAAGAGACTCACACCTTGGAAGACACAAACGTCTTTCCTTCTCCCACTGAAACCTTTGCCTCTGCTAGCCTGGCTCTGTGTTGTATCCTGTGCATTCCTCTTGCTTTTGATGTGACCAGAGCTCTTCCCAGGGTGATCTGAGTGGAGAGGGGTATTGGGGGTATTGCAGAGGGGCTGATTCTATTTCTTATGAGGCCGGGGCCTCTTTGGAAATGAGAATGACATCCAGAGCCTTTATCAATCTGATCAGATACCCCCTTTGAATTTCTTTCTATCATTCGGATCTATGACTATGTTTCTATAACCATCCAATTGGGCAAAAAGGCAAAAATTTCCCTGACTTGTTACCCCTGAGCAGGAAGAATAGATTCTTCCTTTGACATTGAAAAGGAGGCATAGTCAAGTCATTGCCTCAGTTATGGGAGATCCAAGTGTGGGAGTTGTAAGGGAACTTGCCACCAGGTTGGAAAAGAAAGGGCACTATCTTGTTTGTTAGGTTGCCCCTTATAGTTTTAAAGAAGCCAATCCAAGCTGTGCTGAACCTTAACCCATCCACCCGTGACCTTAACTACTGTGCTCTTGTCTTCCTCAGTCACCACGGGAGCCATGCTGGGTATTAATGGAGCAATGGAACTGATATTTGACATCGTCACTCCTTATACCCGAAAGCAGACCCAAACAATCAGGTACGTAGTACCTTTGTAGTACTTCCGCCTTCTTTGTACTAGACGGAGAGATGGACACAGCCCCGCACATATTTTCATGATGTTTCCGATTCAGTTTAGTGATGATTTCCCCCTTGGAGAGATGACTGTATCCCTTCTCAGCTTACATCTCTCCCTACCCATGAGTCATTTCCTGTAATCTTCACAACAACCCTGCATGGGTTTATTAGTATCCTCATTTGCAGAGGAGGAAGCTAAAATGCGGAGAGAGCCTTATCCAAGGTCGTGGTGCTAGGAAATGGTACAGTTGAGATTTGAATCCAGTTTTCATACTCAAAACCCCATGTTTGTTTGCTCGAAGCCTTCAGGTGTAGACGCTTTACTCACAGCAAATCTGCCATAAATGAGTATATTTCTCAAAAGACAGTCCAGAAATGACTGGGTCTCTAAAGAGACAGCCAGTTAAATTTCTGATATGAGATCTGGGCCTTATAATAGTCCATCATGATTGTGTGCTGGACTTGAGATATATTTTTATGATTGGAAAATGAAACTCAGCCTATTCTCTCTGCCTGTGCTTGCTGAAGTGGCGTGAATCACCAAGTTAAAAAGGGAGATGGTTAGACATGAAGGCTTTAGAGACATTCAGAACCATTAAGATCCATCATTTATGGGAGTGACTCAGCTAGGACCTTGAAAGAATATTAGAAGAAATTCAGACAATTTCCAAGATATATGGGGTCATTTGGCAAGTAGCATTTCCATGCCCAGCCATGATATTTTCTGCATCCTAGCATCAATCTTAGGCTCATGTTCCACCTGATTATTTTTCTCCTGGGTCACCACTGTTATGCCATTATCATCCATTCTCACCTGCAGTTCTCTACACCAGCATTTGCCAGAGTGAAATATATTTCAGTGAAAAAAAAATCTCTTATCAAATAAATTGGGAAATACTGGGTTGAACAAATTTAGATAGGTTTCTTTACTATAAGACTTTTCAAAGCTTTTGTAAAACAAACACATATTGAGAATATCTAAGATATTCAGGGTTATGGGATTTCTAGATATCAGGATTATGTGGCATATTCTGTTCCAAAACTGATTTGGCTAGGGGACTTTTTTTTTTGTGTGTGTGGAGACTATCTTTTTTAGTGTGGGTCAGTGTTCTATATATCTCATTTTGGAAGCCTTTCCTCTGCAGTGTGAATTTATTGGCAAGTGGAATTCAGTTAAATCTCACTAAGGGACCTTCATCTAGTAGGTATAAGACTCCAGAGTCACAAACTCAGGGCCAAAAAAAATTAAATTTCTTTATTTTTGTAATTATATTTTATTCCTGTCTTAAACTTCCATTTATGCCAGGTAGCAAAAAAATAAGTCAGTGTTTTATCAGAAATCCAAGTTGAATTCATGATTCATTGATTCGTTCTGGGTTTTTACTCCTGTCTCTCTGTTCCTGGGGCATCTAAGTCCTGAGAAGCTATGGTAATGCCAAGGTGTCAACAGACAAGCACAGTTTGTCCTCACTCAGCTCGTGTCCGTTGGGATGTGGATGACTTGGACATGTCACCTTTTGGTCACGTGCGCTGGCCTTTGCTGCTGACATCGGCAGTCTCAATGTGTCCTTTGGTCACCAATCCATGAACTTTATCTTTCTGCCTCTTCACAAGGCCTCTTCTAGTCCAGTGCTGTTCTAACTCAGCTGTTGAGAAGCAGCTCAGGAATATCTGGTCGCTTCCCTTACATTCTGTGAAAACCTGGGTGATGTCTGCTGGGCCCACCCACATACCAGTCTTCGTTAGTCTTCTCTTCCTTGCCAGTTGGGGGCCATGCTGTTTGGCGGCTTCCCGACGAAGCCCTTTCCAGCCAACGGTGGGTATCAAGGCACCAGCCCCCGCCCTTCTGGGGTCCTGATAGCTTTTATGGTCTTCCTCATTCAGGCCAAGCAGCGAAACAGAGAAGGCCCCTTCTCAGAGACTCACACTGTTTGCTTGTCTTTATTTCTTTCTTTTCCTGCTGCAAAAGGAGTTGAAGTCAGGTGCAGATCTGATCAGGGTGTCAGAGGGAAATGGGAAAGTAGTGCCAGGGATTAATGAAAGTGGGGTGCTTCCAACAACAAAAAGAGCCTTTCGGGGACCTCAGGCACATTTCTGCACGTCTGGTTTGTCCTGTGCACTTTGGGCAAGATGGTTCCCCTTCTTCAGCCAAATGCCAAATTGAAACCAAACCTCTGTGGAAGGGAGGTTTTTTTCTCCGACCGTTGCAATACGGCTGTCACTGCCATGGTGTTTATTAGGTGCCCTGCACTGTGCTCAGCTCTTAAGATGCATTATCTCCTTTGAGCCTCTCCTCTCCTCTGTGAGGCAGGTGCTATTACTGCCCCCAATTTTACAGGAAAAGAAATTGAAACTGAGAGAAGTTAAGTGACACGCTGGGTTTTAAGTGAAAGAGCTGGGATTTAAACTGTGTCTGATACACGGGCCTCAGCTCTTAAGCCACCACTGGAGTATCTTACACAGTCTATTACCAGCATTTTATGTCTAAAACCATCATATGTAAGACAATCACAAGCAGTTAAAGTTTGCTTAAATTTCTTTTACCATCTAAATGGCTCATATCCATGGAACAATTTGCTTAACGATAGGGGAGTCTTTCTCCTCCATGGAATGGCTACTTCCTCTCAAAGTCTAAATATCTTTTCCCTCCGCTTCTGAAGCTTTTGAATTCTTTCCCAAACTATCTTGTTTTCTACCTCACCCTCACTCCTCAACAGCACGGTACGAACGAATGAGGGTGCTGAAACTGGACGACCTGCACTGTTACCCTCTTTCTAGATGATTTCCTGGTGAGTCATTTGACTTTTCTTGACTCAACTTTGAAATTTCCTAAAGCACGAATATCACGTCTTACCTTCCTAGGTTTGTCGTGGGCTTTAAAAAATAACGTGCGAAAACCTTGTGAGCTCCGACAGGCTGTCACACTGTTGGTCGCTGTTAGTACGGATACTACTGGCTGTCTCTGGCTGCTGCCACGGGTCAGGATGCAGAGGCCAGGGAAGTACGTGAAGGCGAGCACTTCCTGCCCAGTCCCATCCTCTCTCCTGAACCCCATCCTGAAATAGTAACTAATAGTGAATTCTGCTCCACTCCACTCGGATTCCTGAACCTGTGGGCTGCAGGGGTCTTGCAGGAAGTGGGTGAAGTCCATGTCAGGGGACAGGGTAGCCCTACTGGGTATCATCCTCCCAATGCTAGCAAGCTATGGAGAGTTATTCCGGGATGGCTTTGCAGAAGCAGATGCCCCGTGTTGTGTCACTGTGACTCGTCCCTCCTGTGGAGATTAGACCTGCCCTACTTCTCCAGCATGAACCTAAAATTAGACGTGCAGCTGTCCTCCAGTGAAGCCCTGTCTCCAGATAGTACTCAGGGCAAGATTTATGACAGAAAGCTCCAAACACACACCTACTAGAGAGAAGGGACATGTAGAGCAATGTCACTAACCCTCTGTGGCCTTGTGTCAGCCCCCACCCCAGGGGCGGCAGCTATTTCAGGCCTCCTCTACTTCCCAACGACCCACCACGCTGCACGCACTTGCATTGGCTTGCAGTTGCCTCCCTCCCTTTGCTGCTCATGGGCACCACTCTGGTCCGAGCAGTGATGGTCAGATGTGGACTCCTACTGTAGCCCTCTGACTGGTCTTCTTTGACTTCAAAGCCATCGAGAACGTGCCTCAGTTTCCCTTTCCAGCATTGTTTCTCATTCCTCCTCTCACTTCTCTTTCCAGCCAACTATCCTTGAGTGTGGCTTGCCCTATTCTGTCCCAGGTCCCTTCCTACCTGGGGAATGTCATTGCTGGCACATTCCACAGCAGACATCCCACCCAGTCTTCAGACCTCACCTGGTGCTACCTGCTGCTCCATCTCACCAGAGAGAAGGAATCTCCTCTCCTCGGTGATCCTCGAGACCGTTGTCCACACTTTCCTTAGACAGGCATTTTAGTTCACTCTGTACTATGCTGGCCTGCGTGTCTCCTCCCTAAATTCTGTACTTTCCTAAAAGTAGAAATCAAATTAAATTTATCTTGCTGTTCTCCATAGGGCCTATCCCAGTGCCTACCTCCTTGATGGTAGGCTCTTAATTAAGTTAAAAAGAAACACTTTCTTTAAACAAGTTTTTGGTGAATTGCCTATGTAGTAATGAATAAAATCCAACGTTTCCTGGGCAGGTACTATGCTAGGTACTTCCTGTTTGTAGTCTTTTTTCCCCTTGATCCCAGGCTGGCTCCACATTTAGGGTTCTGCCCTGTCCAAACATAGCTGGGAAGTCCTGCAGCAGGTCTACCCAGAGCTCCACTGCAGGACGGACGGACGCAGCAGCTGTCAGCTCAGTCGGGAGCAAAGTTTCACTCACGGGAGGGAAGGAAAGGTTTATCGTCTTCTGAATCATTTAGAATTGTCTGGGGGACTTTTTGAGGGTGGCAGAAGGGAAGGAGCTGAATTTGAGGGGCATGCGGGTGGCAGCGTTCGCATGAAATCTTTGCCTTCTGTTTGAAATAGGCTTCCAGTATTTGGTCTGTTAATTGCTTCTGCTTTGGCTTAACATTTCTGGGCTTGCTTTTTATAGAACCAGGGAGGAGGAAATGACCCTGGGCCAGAGTGTGCTACCTTTTGCAAGCGTGTTCAACTGCAGACAAGCTTGTTTATTTGCACTAAAGCTGTCTTTGAGCTGTCCAAACTCACTAAGTAGGAAAATTTATTGAGGCAAAGACAGATTACTTGTCTGTGACTGACTCATCTTGTGACCTTAGGAAAGCTTGTGTTCGCTCCATGTCTCAACACTCTCTGCTAGGAGCTGTCCCTCCCTTCCCCTGTTCTCAGAAGGGGCCTGAGGGTTTTGATAATGGCAGTGACCATTTCCAATGGCCATTCGCTTGACCTTTCCCAGAGTCCAGCCTCATCCCCTCTGATCACGTCGGACCCTCACTCTGGAATATCTAACCCAGTCTTTGAAGCTGGGTCATCAGATGTTATCACCAGTGTATGTCCCAGGACTATTTTTTTATTTTTTTTGAGACAGAGTCTCACTCTGTTGCCTGGGCTAGAGTGCCATGGCATTAGTCTAGCTCACAGCAACCTCAAACTCCTGGGCTCATCCTCCTGTCTCAGCCTCCTGAATAGCTGGGACTACAGGCATGCGCCACCATGCCCAGCTAATTTTTTCTCTATATATTTTTAGTTGGCCGATTAATTTCTTTCTATTTTTAGTAGAGACGGGGTCTCACTCTTGCTCAGGCTGGTTTGGAACTCCTGACCTTGAGTGATCTGTCTGCCTTGGCCTCCCAGAGTGCTAGGATTTCAGGCGTGAGCCACCGCACCCGGCCTGTCCCAGGACTTTAAACTCTGCTGTCTTGCCTTGTCTCGTGAATATCAGAGTCAATCAGAAATGGGTGGGGTCTTTAAGAACCAGAGGCTGGTCCTTGAACCCGGTTGTGTGCTCTGATCATTGCACCAAGGTGGTCAGAGGGGCTCAAGACTGAGAGATGGTTCCTTCATCTCTCACCTTCATTCTCTCTGGAGCCTCCCTAAGTGCACAGGAAGTTGGGGAATGTGCTATTCAGGCCCATGCTGGTCTCACCCTCAGGGAGGATAGCATCCTTAGTATCTCCACCCCCTTAGTGCCTTCTCGGGTCTCAGCAGGGTGCCATGCTATGATTGATCTCCTTAGGCCCCGGGTCCCTGGGCCCCGGCTGCTCTGAGACTGTGGGGGTCTGAGGCTGCGTGCAGTAGAGCACCCAGACTCACACACCTCGGCAACAGGAGGAGATGGATGTGTTTGGTCTTCGGCACGCTGCATAAGCACATTTTTCAGCTTAGTCTCCTGTTGGCCGTCCTAGCAGCTCCTTGTGCTCAAAATAGTGTTAGGTGATCTTCTCTTTTCCAAGGTCTGATATGCCAGGGCCTCTCTGGCATTCGAGCTTTGCCCGACTGCGGGATGACTGGGCCTTGTTCCATCGGCAGCTCTTTATGGGGATTTCGTCTTCAATTCACGAGCTGGGAAAATTGTCCTGCTCCTCCTTTCCCTGCCCCCAAATCACTGTCTTTTCCTGAAGCCAGGTCTCCTGGACTTCCTCCAGCCATCACGCCATTCCTCTTTACCTGATGCTAGAAGCTGAGAGATGAGTGGAGACTCAGCCAGAGCTAATGGGCTCCCTGGGTGACTCAGCTACTTTGTCGCGGAGACAATGGTAATCTGAGTTACAAGAAACAGATTTTTCTGTTTCTCAAAATAGCTACTGAATTCCCCCTGGCTTTTTAGTTCCCTCCAACACCCACTAAGGGCTTTGTGACTCTCTATTCAGCATAATCAGACTTCGTGGTCTCCAGGGCATGGGCTTACACTGGGGGTTCAGGGGCGGTGTGCTCCAGGGCACTTGGACTCCAACACCTTGGAACAGGAACAGAAAAATTCCACCCCAGCCTCACCAGTGCTGAATTGGAGGTGTGTACCATGGGCTCAGCTTACTTACAGAGAGATTATTGCGTCTGCAACCTGACTCCAACCCTGTAGCTGATGGTGGAATGAATAGTTTCCTACATGAATTAAACCTTGGCAACTAGGTTTATGGGGTTAAAGCCCTTTCGTCTTCTTAAGAAGCCACCAATCCCTTCCCGATTAGGGCCAGTCGTAGACATTCAAGTCATAGGATCTAAAGCTGGAAGGTCCTGAGGGACCTTCTTGTCCACTTCCTTCATCTTAAAACAAGGTCATTGAAACCCAGAGAGGCTGAGCCAAGCCTTCCACCCTAATTTCAGGACACCATTCATTACTCTAAGATGCTGTTCTGCATAATACAAAACAAACATGCTTTGAATTAAGCCTTTTATTTGACAACATTGTATGTGCCTGTCTCAGGGTTATGCACTGGGGATTTGCAAACAGCAGAAGGTAGATCCTGCCCTCAAGTTTCTGACAGTTTATGCCAACCATACCAATGCAGTGTGGCAGGAAGGTCCTACGTCCCCACCCTATCTTGGGCTTCTGAAATGGGCCAGCTTCCTATCCTGTGAACATGTTTGTATAATGCCTTTCTCAGAAATGCCCTTGGAGCTGAGCAGGCAGGGCCTCAGGAGGCCCCGCACTTTGGAAAGTCTTCCTTAAAATATACAAAGTACCCCTCTGTGCCTGAGAAGGGCTTGCACTGCCAGTGCCATTTGGGTGGGGGTTCGAGTCCCAGTGTCTCCCCTTTGGGATGCTCTCTGACCTCCTGTCACCTGAGTGAGGTGGACCAGGTGCCCTGAGAAGGGGGAGGTCTGGAATTCATGGGTGTAGGTTCATCCTGAAATCCAGGCCTCGGTTCAGATATGTTGGCCTGGTAAACAGATCTTGCCCACTGCTGGTGCGGTATTTATTCCTCAGGATGGTGTGAGAATGGTCTGACATGCTGATACAAGATCGATCAGGTTGTTTACATAGACAGGGCTCCAAAAAACACAACAAAAACAAAAGTTCCTGGGTCCTGCACATCCTGGGAGGCCTTACATGTACCACTGTCCCCTGGTGAAGGTCCCCTCCCGAAGCTCCATTGCCATCTTCGTCTGCTGAAGTGTGTACTGCTCACACCTCTCCATAGATTTCCCCATTTTCTCTATGGAGACTAGAAGCAGACTCAGGAGCTTCCACTTACCCTGGAAGTTAATCTTCCAGCTCAGCCTGACTTAGCAAGGAGTTTTCGCAAAGAAATTTTACCTTCCTGTTAACCATACCTTTCTCTCAATGCTGTAACCGCCCACATATAGGTGGGAGAGGGAGTTTGAAAAATTGGGGGGAAGCACAGAAAGACTCTCTTATCAGGAGAGACTCTCGTGACCTTTGCTTTCAGGGACCTGCTATTTCTAATAGACCAAGACCAAATTCTTCAGGGATTGATTTCACACTCAGACACTGCAAATTACAAAACAGATGGGGGAAGAAAACACACTCTGCTTTTCCTGTGTGGGGCCGTGAGTGGGTGCAGCGTCTGGGAATAGGCACTTATTTCGCAGAGAGAAGCCAACTCAATTAGCTGGGAAGGAAAGGGTCAAAAGGAAGCCATCACGCAGATGTATAGCCAGGGAAAGCGAGCTACTTTTGAGAGTTTCGGCAGAGATGGCAGGATGAGGACAGATTGGAGGCTTTCTCTCTAAGCTCAATTAGGGTGCTGTTTTAATATTAGATCTCTATGTGGTCATTTGTCGTATTCAGCAGAGCTAATGAGAAAAATGGCCAGAGAACAATAGATGGTCGTTTAAAAAGAGTGAATTATTATAAATTAGGTCTGAAATTCCTTCAGATAGTACACAGTAGGCATTCAATAAATGCCAGTTAAATGAATGAACACTGAGTTGCCTCAGTTGTACTCTTTTAATGATATATTTATTCATTCAATAGTATTTGGGGGCTTTTACCATTAATGGTAAAAGTGCAGGCTTTGAGATAAAAAGACATAGTCCTTGTCCTCAAGGAGCTTACAGACACACACATACACACACACACACACACACACACACACACACACACACACATCGGCATGTAGATGAATAAAATAAATGCTTTGTTGGTGGGATATTCAAGAAGGATGGTCTCAGTCTACTTAGGAATTGAAAAATGAGATAGGATGAATTCCCTTCTCTTCAACTTTTTGGGATAGTTTTTTTTTTTCTTTTTCTTTTTTTTTTTTTTTTTTATGAGACAGAGTCTTGCTTTGTTGCCCAGGCTAGAGTGAGTGCCGTGGTGTCAGCCTAGCTCACAGCAACCTCAAACTCCTGGGCTCAATCCTTCTGCCTCAGCCTCCCGAGTAGCTGGGACTACAGGCATGCACCACCACACCTGGCTAATTTTTTCTATACATATTAGTTGGCCAATTAATTTCTTTCTATTTTATAGTAGAGACAGGATCTCGCTCTTGCTCAGGCTGGTTTTGAACTCCTGACCTTGAGCAATCCTCTCGCCTCGGCCTCCCAGAGTGCTAGGATTACAGGCGTGAGCCACCGTACCAGGACTTTCGGGATAGTTTGTAAAGAATTGATGTTAGTTCTTCTTTATAAGTTTGATAAAATTCATCAGTGAAGCCGTCTGTTCCTAGGCTTTTCTTTATTAGGATACTTTCTGTTATTGATTCAATCTCGATACTCATATTGTTATGTTCAGGTTTTCTGTTTCTTCCTGGTGCAATCTTGGTAGCTTGGATGTGCCCAGGAATTTGTTCATTTCCTCCAGGTTACCCAACTTGTTAGCTTACAGTTGTTCATGATAGTCTCTGATGATCCTGTGTTTCTGTGGTATCAGTTGTGAGGTCATCTTTATAGTTTCTGATTTTATTTATTTGGATCTTCTCTCTTTTTTTCTTGGTTAGTCTAGCTAGTAGCTTATTGATTTTATCTTTCAAAAAACTAACTTTTCCTTTTGTTGATTCTTTGTATTTTTTTTAGTCTCTGTTTAGATCTTTATTATTTCTTTCTACTAATTTTGGGTTTGGTTTGTTTTCGTTTTTCTAGTTTCTTGAGGTAGATCATTGGGTTTCTTATTTGAAATCTTTCTACTTTTCTGATGTAGGCGTTCATTACAATAAAGTTCCCTCTTAGCATATCTTTACTGTATCCCATAGGTTTTGATATGTTGTGTTTCTATTTTCATTTATTTAATTTTTTTTTTTTTATTTTCTTCTTAGTTTCTTCATGGACCTAATGGCCACCCAGGAGCATGTTGTTTAATTTCCATGCATAACAGTTTCCAAAGTTCCTTTTGTTATCGATTTATAGTTTTATTCCATTGTGATCTGAGAAGATACATGATATGATTTTGATTTTTTATTTAATTTATTGAGACTTGTTTTGTATCCTAACACACTGTCTATCCTGGAGAATGTTCTATGTGCTGATGAAAAGCATGTGTATTCTGGAGCTGTTGGATAAAATAATGTTCTGTAAATGTCTGTTAGGTCCATTTGGTCTAAAGGGCAGTTTAAATGCATGTGTCTTTGTTGATTTTCTATCTAGATGATCTGTCCAATGCTGACAGTGGGGTGTTGAAGTCCCCCACTATTATTGGGTTGGAGTCTATCTCTCCAGTGCAAGCTGTAAGTGAGTGGGATGGATCACTCCCCAGACCCCCTGTGACATGAAGGGGCATTAATGGGGTGGTGCTGGGTGGGGAGGGCCCATCCTTAGGCCCTCTGATGGTGTGCCCAAGCACTAGCTGGGGTGGGCAGGGCTGATCAATCTCCAGGTCCCCAGATGGTGCACTTGGGTGGAGATGGCAGCAGATAGGGCTAGCTTATTCCCAGGCCCTGATTAGGTGCCCCAGTGGGCTGGTCCCTAAGTTCCCTGAAGGCACATGTGGGTGTGCAGCTGCCCTGCTGCTTGTGGGATAGGGCGTGGGTGGGGGGATGGAGGAGTGGGAGGGGAGTGAGGCAGAGAAGAAAGTGTTGCTGCCAGTGGCAGCAGCCCCAGGCAGGCAGCTCTCAGGCTATGGGGAGTGCATGCTTTGGAGCCTGTTCCCCAGGGCGTAGGACACTGTGTGGGCTAAGGTGCTGGGGACCCGGCTGCAATGCCGGGTCCAGCTGGAGTCTGGATGCTGCAGCCCTGTGTGTGGACGTGGGGGATGTCAGTGGGGCTCTAGAGAGGTGGACATGCAGGGCTCCTGTTGGGTCCTAGGGCAGCATGCCCTCTGGTGGGGGCTCTGTGCTGAAGCTGCTTGGATTTCCAGGGCGCGTGGGACCTGGTGTGAACTTCCTCTCTGGAACAGTTCTGTCACTTGGACTCCAGGCAGCTCCCTCTACTTGGGTTCCCATTAAGGACCGAGGAACTCTCCCATGCTGGGATAGCAGGAGGTTGGGGTAGGAATGCGGCTGCTGAGGATCTTTTACTTAGATTTTCTCTGCACTGGGGACTATCTCCTGGCTTCAAGCTGATCCCGATCCCGACTGGGCCAGATGCTTTGCTTCCCTCTTCTTTCACGCCTCAGAGGTTCCCTGTCACCCCCTTGCTGAGTTCCAGCGCTCTCTCCCAGATGCTCCCAGTCAACCTTCTATCCTCTCCTGGCTGCTTCCGGGCCGTCTTTTGGAGGCATTGAGTGCTGGGTGCCTCTAGTCAGTTGTCTTGAAGCTCTTCCCCAGGACTGTGTTCAAAACACACTTTAAAGATGCAAAGATGCAAGTGGGTTAAAAGTAAAAGGATGAAAAAGATATACCAAACTCACACTCATCAAAAGAAAGCCAGAGAGCTTTCACTAATATCAGATGAAGCAGATTTCAGAGCATAGAATATTGCCAGGGATAAAAAAAAAAGTAATTTCGTAATAATAATGGGTCAATTCATCAGGAAGAAATAAAAACCCTAAGTATTTATGCAACTAATAACAGAGCCTCAAAATAATTGAAGTAAAAACTGATAGAACTGTGAGGAGAAATAGACATAGCCATGATTATAGTTGAAGATTTTAATAACCATCTCTCAATAATTGATAGAATAAATAGAGAGGAGATCAGAATATAGAAGATTTGAATAACATAACACTATCAACAAATATGACTTAATTGATATTCATAGGGTACTTTACTCACCAATGGGCAGAATATACATTCTTTTCAAGTGCACATGGAATATTTACCAAGATAGACAATGTTATGGACCATAAAAACAGTCACTATAAATTTATAAGAATTCAAATGACATAAAGTATGTTATTTGACCACAAGGGGATTCAGTTATAAATCAACAACAGAAAGGTTTCTGAAAGTCTCAATTTTTTTTTTTTTGAGACAGAGTCTCACTCTGTTGCCTGGGCTAAGTGCCATGGTGTCAGCCTAGCTCACAGCAACCTCAAACTCCTGGGCTCAAATGATCCTCCTGTCTCAGCCTCCTGAGTAGCTGGGACTACAAGCATGCGCCACCATGCCCGGCTAATTTTTTTATATATGTTTTTAGTTGTCTGGCTAATTGCTTTCTATTTTTAGTAGAGATGGGGGTCTCACTCTTACTCAGGCTGTTCTTTAACTCCTGATCTCTAGTGATCCTCCTGCCTAGGCTCCCAGAATGCTAAGATTATAGGCATGAGCCACCGCTCTCAGCCTGAAAGTCTCAAAATTTTGAAAATTAAATAGTACACTTCTAAAGAAACCATGAGTCAAAAAAGAAATCAAAAGAGAAACTAGAAAATATTGTGAACTGAATGCAAATGAATATAGCATATTGAAATCTCTGGGATGCCACATACTTAGGAAAAATTGATAGAACAATAGGCATATATTAGAAGAGAAGACAGATAGAAAAATTTCTAATCAATGATTCCAGATTTCACATTACAAAACTAGAAAAAGATGATTGAAACCCAAAGTAAGTAGAAGAAAGGAAATAAGAGAAATCAGAGTAGAAATCAATGAAATAGCAAAGAGAAAAACAAGAGAAAAATCAATGCAATCAAAAGATTATTCTTTGAGATCAATAAAATTGATAAAACCCTTCTCAAGACTGAATGGAAAAAATGAGAAGCACAAATTACCAGTGTCAGGAATGAAGGTAAAATTACTACACGTTCTACAGGCATGCAAGTCAGGAATGAAGGTAAAATTACTACACGTTCTACAGGCATGCAAAGTATAATAAGGAAATATTACTAACAACTTTGTGCCAGTAAATTTGACAACTTAGATGAAATGGAAAAATTTCTTGACAGTCATTACTATCAAAGCTCACTCAAGAAGAAAGAGATAACCTAAATAGCCTCATATTTATTAAATGAATTGGAATTGAATGCATGGTTAAATTACCTCCACAAAGAAAAGTCTAGGTTTAGATGGCTTCCCTGGGTGAATTCTACCAAATATTTAAGAATAAATAATAGCAATTCTACACACACTCTTGTAGAAAATTTAAGAAGAGGGAGTACTTCCTAACTTATTCTATGAAGTCAGCATTACCCTGATACCAAAATCAGGAAAAGACTTTATAAGGAAAGAACACTACGAACTAATATCTCTTATGAACAGAAATGAAAATATCCTTAACCCAAGGATTTATCCCAGGAATGCAAAATTGTTTTAACATGTAAAAGTTATTAAAGATAATTTATCATATAAAAAATAAAAATCCAACAACATATGATTATCTCAATAGACCCAGAAAAACTGTTTGAGAAGATCTATCATTTCCTGATAAAACTCAACATATAAGAAATAGAAAGGAACTTTCTCAATATATTGCATCTGTGAAAACTGTCAAGAAACATCATACTTCATGGTCAAAGACTGAATGCTTCCTCAAGATCAAAAGCAAGACTAAAATGTCCACTCTCATTGCTTCTATTTAACATTATACCAGAGACTCTAATCAGCCAAATAAGGCAAGAAAAATAAATAAGGATAAGTAAGAAGTAAAACTCCATCCTTCCATATGGATAAGGAAGAAGTAAAACTCTTTTGGCACATAATTGTCTATGAATTAATGAAAATTCTGATGGAATCTGTACACAGAAATGCTACCAGAACAAGTGAGCTAACCAAGGTTCCAGGATGCAAGATAAATGTACAAAACTAAATTATATTTCTACACAGTGCAAGTGCCAAAACAAATTAAATAATACTTAAATAGAGAGATAAATAAAATTCACAGCTCAGAAGACTCAGTATTGTTAAAGTGTCAATTTTCCTTTAGTTGATCTATAGATTCATTGCATCCCCAGTCAAAATTGAGAAGGCTTTTTTTTTTTTTGTAGAAACTGATAAATTGATTCTAAAATTCATATGGAAATGTAAAGGACCTAGAATAGCCAAAGCAATTTTGGAAAAAAAAAAAAAAAGAACAAATTTGGAGAACTAATACTTTATTTCAAGACTTATGATAAAGTTACAGCAATGAAGGCAGTATGGTATTGACATCAAGATTGACAAATAGATTAATGGGACAGAATATGGGTCATTGATTTTTGACACAGGCAAATTACATGGAGAAATAATAGTCTGTTCAATAAATGATATTTACAAAACTGGATATCCATATTTAAATGATGGATTTCAGCTTATGCTTTACACCATAAACAAAGATTAACATAAAATGGATAATAGAGCTAAATGTGCAACCTACAGCTATAAAATTTCTGGCAGAAAACATAGGGAAAAACCTTTGTTACCTTTGGCTACGCAAAATCTTTAGATGCAACGTTAAAGGCACAAATCATAGAGTAACAATTTGGTAAATTGGACTTTATCAATATTAAAAACTTTTGCACCTCAAAAGGCACTAAAGGGAATGAAGACATAGGCCACAGGCTGGGAGACAATATTTGTCAATCATATATCTCATAAAAGAGTTTTATAGTGTATATAAAAGGAACACTTAAATAATAAAAAATGAACAATTCGATTACAAATGGAACAAAGATTTTAACAGATATTTCACCAAAGAAGAAATGAAGATGGAAAATATTCATACAAAATATGCTTAACATCATAATTCACTAGGGAAATTCATCTTAAAACTGCAATGTGATGCCACTATATATTAATAGCTGTTAGAATGGTTAAAATGGAAAAGACTGACCATCACAAGAGTTGGCAAAGAAAGACTGGGACTTCCACACTTTGCTGGTGGGAATGTAAAAATGGTACAACTTTGGAAAAGAGTATGGCAGTTTCCTAAAAATTAAACTCACACCTACCATATGATTTAGCCATTTGTTTTCTAGGTACTTACACAATAGAAATGAAAGCATATATCTTTACTAATACTGGTTCACAAATATTCATAGCAGCTTTATTTGTAATAGCCCCAAACTGGAGACAATCTTAATATTTATCAACTGATGAATAGATGAACTGTAATATTTCCATACAGTATTACAGAATACTGCTCAGCAGTAAAAAAGAACAATTATTGATAAGTGCTACGACATGAATAAATCTCAAAATAATCACGTCGAGTGAAAGAAGCCAGACAAAAAAGTACATACTGTATGATTCCATTTATATTAAATTCTAGGAAATGTAAAATAAACTACAATGGGAGAAAGCAGATGAATGTCTATATGGAGATGGGGATGGAGGAAGGTGGAGCCAGAGGGAGGGATTACAAAGAAGTATAAGGAACATTTAGGGAGGACATGGATATGTTCATTATCTGGACTGTGGTGATATTTCAAAGGTGTATATGTCTGTCAAATCTTATCAAATGTATATAATTTATTGTATGCAAATTATAGCTTGATGTATCAGTTAACAAAATAATAAAGTTTCACTTTGCATGAAGAATATGCACTGTAAAATCTTTAAAGAAGGATATCACAACTCTAGTTATTTTGAGTGGTGGGACTCGTTAAATATTTAACTTTAAATTTTTTCCTATAATCCTTAGACATTACTTTTATAATTATAAAAATTAAAACTAAATGAAAATGATTTCAGTACTATCGAGACTAAAATGTATTTTGTTTGATTGTCTGGCTACAGACACAGGCATGGTAACTAACGCCATCACTGATGATTACATCGTGCATCCATTCGTTGGAAAAGGAATCGAAGAGGAGTTTGGACAGATGGGGTAGATTTAACCCACCAGTGTTGGGGACGGGAACTGGAGGGAATAAAGCAGGGGAGGGTTTTCTGGGCAGAGTAAAAAGCATTAGAAAATGCATAGAAGCAAGAAACAGACTGGTTTGGATGGGGCAAATAATTAGTTGCATATTAATATAAGGTAAAGTTTGCAATGGGTGGTAACAGGAGAGAAAGGCATGAACCAATCCCTCCTCTCCTCTCTTTTTGTCATCTTAGTTTGTTTGCATTCTAGGGAAATGTCTTGCGTTTTGTTTACAATCTGAATAATTCAATTTTCTGCTACATCCTGTCTGCTGTTCACTACCTCCAACAAACAGCCAACTCATAACTGTGTATTTCGTATACATATTTATTTAACTCTTTATATTCTTAGGTTTATGGGCTCATAACAGTTTGTTCAAGGGTTATAGACACACATGGCCTCTAGAGTATTCTCGAAAATGCAAATCTGGTATTTTAGAATTCATTTCCTTTTTCTAAGTTACATTTACTCTGCTTCATAGGGAGGTACCCCCTGAATATTCAGAAAATTGATTACCTCCTTTTGAACTGAAGAATAGTTTTCTTTGCTATTTCAACCTCACAAGGCAGATCTGTTCTCTCCTAGTATTATTGGTTTGTAAACTCTAACAGTCACATTGGAATATGTTGGGGTTTGGTGCAAGTCTGCACTCAAATATTTCATAGGAAAATCTCCAGGGTCAGATTAAAGAAAGCAAAAACAAAAAACAAAAAAAAACCCTAATAGTTACTATTTTAGCAGTTTACATCTGGCAACATGGAGAAGTGTAGTGGAACAGGTCTATATTCATAGCAACAGTTGTTAATGCATTTCAGTGTCGCTGATAGGATGCTCCCCATCATTGCTAATTCTCAGGTGTGTGCTATCAAGAGCAAACTTTGAGGCATCCTTATATGCAGGTGTGCTAAGGAAGAAAGTAATCGAACTTGTGCTTGTCCACAAGAGTCCCATGTTGTTTTCTCCCTGAGTTCTCATTTCTCTGGGATAGGGGACTAGGGCCTCTGCTCTTGCTATCAGAGATTCTTCTAAATATTTTACTTTGAGATGTTCCATTCCTGTTTCTCAGTACTGCTAAAATTTTTGCAGTTTGACTATTTACACAAGACTTTTCAAAGGGTAAATAAAGCAGACTCTGTACCATAGCAATGAGTTCTTAAATTCCACAGAATATTTAAATGTTTTGTGCAGACAGGAAATAAGAGGGTACTCAGTCTAATACCCTCACTTGATATATAGAGACACTGAGTCCAAAATAGGTGATTTCCTATAATCTACACAAGTAGTGAGTAGAAGGGCTCAGGTGAGGTTCCAGGTCTACTGATACCCTAAGCAGATCTATTTCCACCACACTGTGGTGTAGCTTGATGGCTTTCCCCCTCAAATTTAAAAACAGAAAAGATTAAATGACTAGAATAAATAAATAAAACACTAGCAGTGAACAGTTTTACTAGAGCCCAAGGACTCTAAAGAGGAAAGATCCAGCCTCAGATCTCTGTTTCCTTGAGTTTGGAATAATTTGATTTTGAAAATGGCCAACCCTGATCATAGCAATCATCACCAAACGTAATAAAATCACATTTTATATGCCATATTTCAGGCCACACGAATACCCTCAAAATGCTTTTCGGAGTTAATATAAAAGTCCCCCAATTAGATGATGCCGTTATGGAATTAAATAATTCAGTTGCAGAATTAGAATATAAGAGGGTAAGAGGGAAAGCAGAAAATGATGATTCTGAAACAAGATCAAGAGTCAACAAGGCAGAGAAACGTCCAAGTAGGCTCCAGATGGCCGTGGGCCACGAATCCTGAGCACATGTGTACCCCACTGCCATCTCTTGGTAGCCGGGGGTATTACGGCTCTGGAGTGCCACATCCACAGACTGGCGTGTTTTCTTAGACAGATAAAGTGTTATGCTGCAACATAACACTTTATAAAATGTTCAGTGTAAACACTTTATAAAGTATGTACTTTATAAAGTATAAAGTGTTTTCTTGTTTATAGAGGTGCTATTTCCAAAAAACTCGAAGAAAATAGCTTTTAAAAATTCAATTTGCTATTTTTTTCTGTTGTTTGGAGAACCCAGATATTGACTCCTTAAATTTTGTTTCTGGTGGGAATAAATAATGTCCACTCCAAGTAGCATCTTATAGGTATTCTTTTTCCGATTAGAGTTGCTGGCAGAGGCTGAAATGAGTTCATTGAACAATTAGTCATTGAGTCAATAATGATTCTGCTTTTCAAAGCAGAAATTCTGAGAGTGTATTTGGAAGAGAATTGTTAAGAGGCCTTTGATTTTTGCCAGGGAATTTTATATACAATCTATTCTTATGTTTTTTGTTTCAAAAGGGCAAAAAGATTAAAAAGAGTGTGCCAAAATCATTTTTTTTTTAAAAGGGGGATTTTAAAATACAATATCTTTTCTCTTTCAATGTCGGCTTCTGTCCCTGAAAATTATCCTTTAAGTAGTACATGTATGGTGGGACTTCGTGGCTAGAACTGGTTTATGTGTGTCCAGACCTTGGACAATTGTCCATTCAGACATTTGTAAGAGGGGACATTTGCTATCTCCCGAGATGGGTTTGAAAATACGCATTCCAGCACAAATCTCTGGACCTCGTGTCGGGATCAGGAAAAGTGAACAATGTAGAAATTAATGACAGTGTAAAGAATGCTCTTTTTTGCTATGGGTGCTCCAGGCCTCTCACGTGACCATTTCAAGTGTAGGTAAATGTGAGGGCAAACCTGTTGTGGACCTGTCAAAATGTTTGTCCTGGGAGTGGCATTTTATTCTCAAGCCAAATTGCAATGAAGGCCTCTGGCTGCCACAAAGGCCCCCCGTAAGTTAATTTCACAGAGGGTATTGTTACTTTCAAGAATCTGAATCATCAATACTAATAAAAATGGGACATCAATTGGGAATCCAAAAGGTGTCAGATGTTTTCATGTACATGATCTTATTTAATTTTCACGTCACTGTGAAGTTGGCCTTTATACTACCATTTTACAAATGAGGAAACAGAGGCTGCGAGTTGTTTGGCAACATGTCAGCGATCGTATGAGAATGAAGTTTAAGTCAGTCAGTTTTGGGCTATTTTTATCTTTTTGGCTATCATGAATGGTTGTCCTATGAACACGCGTGTACGTGTATTTGTTTGAGTACCTTTTTTGTTTGTTTGTTTTTGCTATATACCTAGGGGTGGAATTGCTAGATTATAAGGTAATTCCATGATTAGCTTTTTGAGAAACTACCAAACTCTTCTACAGTAACTGCACCATTTTATATACCCACCAGCAATGTAAGAAGGTTCCAACAATTTCTCCACATCCCTGCCAATGCTAGTTATATTCCTCTTTTTAATTTTTTAGTATAGTCATTTTAGTCTGTGTGAAGTGGTATCTCCTTGTGATTTGGATATGCATTCCCCTAATGACTAATGATGTTGAGAGCATTTTTCATGTGCTTATTGGCCACTTGCATATCTTTTTTGGAGAAAGGTCTGTTCAATTCCTTCGCCCAATTTTTAATTGGGATGTTTGTCTTTTTGTTGTTGGTCCTACCAAACTTTTAAAACGTGTGTATAGTATTCAATGGTGGACTCCACTTTTATTCCCATATAAAAAGCATCATTTCCATGAAAAAGAGGGGTAGACATTGGGTAGAAGAAGGAATATAATTTCACTCTATAAAAGGAAAAATATATAAGGCAAGATTATTTGAGGAGCCCTGGGCGAGTTTCCCATGACCTTGTGGAATAATAACTCTGAACCCCAAACTCATCACGTTTACCTAATATTTTTCTTTCCCTAGATGGAAAGTCATTATACACAGCTGTTGGGGAGAGGTGAGTGGACCGGGGGAAACGAACACCTGGGATTGGTGATTTCTGTTGGGCTCCGTCCTCTCTCAGAGACATGATTGAAAGCCTAAGGGTTCCTCCTATGTGATTAGCAGATCCTCTTACCCACGTGAAATGAACTCTGTCACCAGATTTTTAAATACATTCCAAAAGAAAGGGTGACCGACCATCCGCGTTTGACTGTGACGATCCCAGTTTTGCACTGAAAATCTTGTGTCTTGAGAAACCCCTCTGTAAGATACGAAGAGCCTTGGTTTTTAATGATAGGTATGGGAAATTTGGGGTAAAGTACACAACTCATATGGTAACCCCCCAAATAGGGTCTGAAAGCAATATCGTATTTAGTGTCAAATGGATAGGGTGTAGACGGATAAATGGATGCCTTCTGTGGTCGCCATTGTGCCCTCTGACCACTGATGTTGGAGACATGATTTGTGGTTCACAATAATGGACTATCCATGGCCGCACCGCTCCAGTGATATAATTTAAGTGCGCAACTTAAGTGCATGATAATGGTGACCATTAGCAGTCTATGTTTGTTCGTTTAATTTAAACACCGTGCATATTGTGACCAGGTTTTCTAAGAGTTCAGATAACAAAAATGAGAATGATCGCAACCCCGGTGCCAGCCTCACTGGACAGGAAGGCTAAATGGCTGGGTAACATTAATGACAGGTGGAAGGACACACACAATGGGTGTAAGGAGGTGAATGACTAAAACCAAGTGTACTGCACAACATGCAGAAAAGAATTTGGGATCAGGAATGCCAGAGAAGGAGACGTGAAAACACATGCGGAGACTGAATCTCACAAGTCTGGGATGAGACAGGCCAGTACTTCTCAGATAACTTTAAATGTTTTCACGTCCCCAAATATATCAATGCTCAGCTGCACACAGTGGCTGCTGGATTGGCTTGGGCAGGCGGCATGAGTGATACACATCGGTGACATCGTTTCTTTGAGGTTCTGTGAAACTGAGTAAAGTTACATTTCCTGATTCGGAGGTTGCAATGAAAATAGCCTGTGCCTGAAAAAAAGGGGTAATTTTTTTTAATGTACCAAATGTTTTATAGTGCATATTAATTGAACTGTCAAATTTTTAAAAATGAGAATCTTAAATGAGTACATTTATGAGTATATGAATTGCCTTTGAATGTCACACCATACATTTATTTATGTATTTTTGTGAATAGAACTGGTTTTGTTTTGCTTTTAACTACCAATTGGTAGTTCTTTCTGTTTTAAAAATATTTTATTTTCGAAATATTAATGGGGTGCATGTGTCTTTGTTACATGGATAGATTGTTTAATGCTGAAGTTAGGACTTTCAGTGTGCTGGTCCCCAGAATAGTATACATTGTACACAATAGGTAAATTTTTAGCCCTCATGGCCTTCCCAGCCTCCCCCTTCTCAGTTTCCACTGTCCTGCACACCACTTGATGACTGTGTATACCAATTGTTTAGCTCCTACTTACTAGTGAGAACTGCTGAAAAGGGTGTGCTTTTCTGTGGTATTGGGGCTTTCCTAATAAAAGGTATTGATCACTTTTAAGTTTCCTTAAAACATGCCAAATCAATTAATAATATTTTTGACCTTATAAAATTGAAAGGAGATAACTTCTTAGACGTGTGCTTTACAAGATGGTATATCTTGATATGTTGCTACTGTCCTTAGAAAAGATTTTGAAACTTTGGCCTGTGGTCAAATATTTTCAAAATATGAGACAAGAAGAATCTCCTTGTCTAATTTGGAAATACATTGAGGTTGAGAACGGGGAAAAGGATTACTATAAAACAGGGATGTACATTTCCCCAAAGCTGTTCGGTGATCTTTGAAGAGATATTATGGATCCAAGGAAAGAATGTACTGACTGTACTAGAATCGTTCTAGGTTGTGATAAACACTTATATGGAAAAAAAAAAAGACCCGACTTTTGGAAATAAGACTGCTTTAGTCAAAAGATGTCAATAGAAATGGACAGCCAAATTAAACAAGATTTTCTCAATTTATTTACTAAAACTGTAATTTATTTGGAATGCAATTTTAATTTCACAAGTTCACATTACTTCTGTGCTTTACAACCATTTTCCCTGAGATAGGCTTAATGTTGAAGTGTTTTAAAACAATGGCCATTTTGGACATGGAGAAGTTTTGTACAAATTCAAAGATGCAAAAGATCCACCCAATGGACAGCCAGCCAGCTGGTCTACCATAATAAGCCTGTAGATGCAAAGTGGATGAGCATTTTTGGAAACTAATTCCCACATGTCCAAAGACTTGCTGTTGCAAGTAAGTAAAATATTAGGCATTCCATGCTCAAGTACTTTTGTGTAGAGAACACATATCACCTTGACATCACCAG